>PVHX01011713.1:0-62777 GCA_004024805.1 Geosciurus inauris
ACCCAGCTATCCCACTCCTTGGCCTATACCCTAAAGACTTAAAAACAGCACACTACAATAAAGCAGCCACTTCAATGTTTATAGCAGCACAATTCACAATTGCAAAACTGTGGAAGCAACCCAGATGTCCTTCAATAGATGAATGGATAAAGAAACTGTGGTACATATACACAATGGAATATTATTCAGCAATAAAAGATAATAAAATCATCGCATTTGCAGGAAAATGGATGGAACTGGAAAGCATTATTCTAAGTGAAGTAAGCCAATCCCAAAAAACCAAATGCCGAATGGTCTCTCTGATTAGTGGATGCTGATGAATAAGGGAGGTGGGAATAGGAAACATAAGAGAAATAGAGAAATACTGGACGCGACATGGGGGAGGTGGGGGGCAGGAAAGGGGAATGGGTATAGTAAAGGTAGTTGATAAAAAATATATATATATATATATATATATATATATATATATATATATACTGTTCATTGAAATTGCATTTAAAGATGTTTAATATGAAGAATGTAATCTGCTTATAATTTTGTGCAAATTTAGAAAAATTATGATTGTAACAGTTTTTTTTCTATTTGCCTCAACAAATGTTTTCAGTGAATAGTGTGTACAGCTTCTGAAAATTTGTTTTTTTCTGTTATGTATTAAAATTCAACTTTTGAGAAAAATAAAAAATAAAAATTAAAAATTAAAAAAAAATTTAAAAATTAAAAAAAAAAGAAGTTCACATTCTCTATTAACACAAAGAGTTGTAATTCCCACAGAAATGGGAATGTTTACCTTCAAATCAACAGCAGTGTTTTTTTGTTCTGTAGGAGATTTGAAAGGGAAACCACACCAGAACTAATAGTTTATTTGTCTACATGAAGCAATAAAAAGAATTGAAAGTATAAAATGTATAGTGTTTTCCAACCCTCAAAAGGGTGTGGTCTTGAATATGGGAGTTGTTTTTTGGAAATTTTTGACTTTTCCTCCATGCAGAATTCTAAGTGATATGATTAATCTGAGCCATGGAACTAGAATAAGTTAAATAAGATTGAGTGCTCCTCTGGATAGTTCCTTGATGAAAATGTCAACCTTCATTTCTAGGATCCCCTTTTCCATTCGCCAGTCTCTCTTCTGAGAAGTCCCTTTCTCCTTGAGACATGATACCCACATTCAGTCAATTGTTATCCTCAGGCTTTGGGACCATTGTTTCTTTGTGAATTGTTTTTTATCACTCAAAAGCTGATATTGTTTACCTTACTTCATATTTATTATGAACACCCTCAGCATCATCTCCCTCATACAAGTATTTCCTGCCCTTAGTTCTAAAGATGCCTTATAGGTTATGCCATATTATGCATCTCTGATTAGGATGAATGCTCCAGAGCAGTGGAAACTGTGTCACTTTTATCTTCATTGCCTCAGGTCTTAGCCCAGAAAGATCTCAAAATACCAAAAATGTTATTCTAAATTAAATAATGATATATTTCAATTGCAAATACATTTATATAAAATATTAACATTATGAAGTTTGTTGTTCAAAATATACATTCAAGGTTTAAAATAATCTGAATTTTGATTGCTAAGGAGCAAACTATTATACAATTGTATATCCTTTATTTTTAATGCATTTCCATATGTTAGCTTCTAACAATTTAATATAATAGATTATCATTTTGAACTCTAAGCTAAGGGGGAAAAGATAAGTCCATATTATTTCAACAGTTCACACTTCAAAATTGCTTCTCAAATGCATTTAAAAAATGTAAATACTCAATTCTCTTATTTGGTATATCTAAATATAAAAAAAACTAAAGAAAATATAAGATTAATTTGAAATATCTCTGCAGGGATAATAATTTATTTCCACTACTGTATCATAAATATGACATAGCAATGTTATTAACTGATTCAATCTAATTAGTGTCAAAGGCAAGGTGCATGTCCTGAATGAATGATGGCACTCAACAATAACCATTAGAGCCAAGATACATGTAAATGAGATACATTTTGCAATAAGTATTTTCACAGACAGAACTCTAGAAAGATTTTTATGGGTCACCAGCTTAGTTTACTCCAACTAATATTTCCTGAGTATTTATCATTTACATAGTGTTCTATGAATTAAAGTGAATTAAAAATAAAGACATCTAGGAGTTTACAGTATAAAAAAAATAGATATTTATAAAGAAATTCTAATCACGTATGACAAGTGCAATGAATAAACATTTAAAGGGATTCAGGAAAGAAAAGATAAGGATATTTATGTGCCTTGAGGATTGAAGTTGGGGCAGTGACTGCCTGGAGGACACTTCTTAGCTATGGTGACATTTGAGCTAAATGATGAAGAATGACAAATCTGAATCCAAGAAAATGGGTGAGCATTTTTTTTTTTTAGGCAAAAAGATTTGTAAATTTTCAGAGACATGAAAATACTTGGTGAGTCTGGGTACCAAACTAGCTTATCAAAGTTGGATTATAAGCTTCCAAGTGATGGCTGGAAGAAGATTACGATCTTCTTTAGTAATAGAAAGCATTTTTGTCATGCAAGCCCTTTTCTGCAAGGATTAGGACAGGGTGTGAAAGCTGCCCCAGATATCACTGCAAATAAAGTGTTTTGCACAAAAGATATGTCCTGTGCATGCCTTTGCCTTATACGTCATGAAAGAATTTAGAAATAAAGACATGAAGATAAAGCTAGAAAGCACCCATTTACTTGGCCTTTAAGTAGCTGTCTAATGTGAATATCTCTTAATTTTTTAATTTTTCTTATTTTGTTTTTGGTACTGGGGCTTGAACTCAGGAGTACTCGACCACTGAGCCACATTCCCAGCCCTATTTTGTGTTTTGATGTAGAGACAAGGTCTCACTGAGTTGCTTAGCACCTTGCTGTTGCTGAGGCTGGCTTTGAACTCGTGATTCTCCTGTCTCAGCCTCCCTAAGTGCTGGGATTACAGGCTTGTGCCACCGCACCTGGCTTAATGTGAACATCTTTTAATATTTAGATAATATTGTTTTTAGTTGAGCACATTGTTAATACTTGAACCTGAAACATGTGGAGTCAGTGGAACTTTGTGTGTCCAGTCATGGGTCAGAACTCCATGGAAGTCTTCATGTGTATCCTGTCATTTTACATCATAAATTGTTCTGAACCTTGTCAAAAATGTATCTGATCTAGCTTCCAGCCTACCAAGCACTTTAAAACCTAAAGCTGGAAAATAGAGGTGACATGTTATAAGATTAAGTTTCAAGATCTTTGCAATTCACTCTAGTTGAAAGAAACACATCTCACACAAATTATTGCAATCACCTCTTAAATTTGTCTTTCTTCATCCACTTGTGTATGCTTTTCTCCTAAAATCTATTTTCCAAATATATATTTTTCAAAAATTTCATTTCATCCTCAACTTCTATCCATATGTAACATTTAAAATTAAATTATTACCTGGCATAGAGGAACATGTCTGTAAAATTCCAGTGATTCAGTAGAATCACTTGTCAGGATGACAAGTTAGAGGCTAGCCTCGGCAACTTATGTGACCCTAAACAACTGAGAATAAAAATAAAAATTGCTAGATATGTAGCTTAATGATAAAATGTGTTACTGGGTTCAATCTCCAGTAACAAAATAAAAATAAGTAAACAAACAAACAAACAAATAAATATCCCTAACAGGTCAATCACGCACTGTATATTCTCTTGTTCTCTTTGAAAATCTCAAACCTCTGTAGCTTTTTTTTCCTTCAAACTGGCCAATGGGCCTTGCAATTGTCACACCTTGAAATACAGCATGAGAAGTTCTCTTTGCCCAAGATGTCATCCCTAACTCTCCCTGAGCACTTTTCCTTTCATGGGGTTAACTTGTATTCAACATTCAAATCTCAAATAAATGGTGTCTCACCTAGAGAACCCTCCACAAATCTCTTTACTGATCCAACCATTTTTGTAATAATTTTCACAGAAGCATTAGCTTTTATTCCAAGTGATTATTATAATTTCCCACATTGTTATTATCATTTAAATAATGTCTAATTCTCCTTTACATACTTAGCCCATGAGTAAGGAAATCATAACTCATTATTTTCCCCACCATCAAAGCACACAATTTGTTTTATCTCAGAAGATTTCAGATCCATTTGGAGGTTTAAAGCTGACAAGTAGTTCCCTTGATCTATATCATATGAATATTTGAGGGGGTGAGAAGATAGAGGGTGATATTTGGGCCCAGATTTTAGAAAGAGTTTCGTGTCTTAACCTATTTTACTTTGAAGGTAGTGATGTTAGTTTGATGTACTCTAAACTCAAGCTGAGTTAGCAAGGTGTCATCTTGGCTGATTTGGGCTGCTGTCACAAACTACCACAAAATTAGAGGTTTATACACCACAGAAAATAATTTCTCACAGCTTTAGAAGCTGGGAAGTCTGAGAACTAGCCCCTAGAAAATTAAGTGTCTTAAGAAGGAGTGCTTCTTGATTCTTTGACGAAACTTCTGTGTTCCTGACACAGTAGAAGTGAATGAGGTCCCTTAAGCTTACTTTATAAGGGCACTAATACTATTCAAGCTAATTACCTCTCCAAAGGTCCCACCTTTTAACACCATCAGTGATTAGATTCCACATTACTTTTGGAATGACACACATGTTCTATCTTGACAAGTTGCAAATAGCCAGATTTGTTAGGTAGATGTCAAACAGGAATGAGCAAGCAGAGAAAAGACAAGGAAGGGCAAAGGAAAACCACAGGGAATCTTATCTGACTGATAAGCATCTGGAAGTAGGAGGTTTGATGTATCAACCCCTCCCCAAACATTATCAAATCCCCTAAGAAAAACTATAATTGTAAATTCATATCACACGTACTAGGTGAACACGACCCTCCCTTTTCACTAAACCATCACACCTGCTACTCACCAAGCAACTTAAAACATCAAGACCCTCACAAATCAAAATTGCTGAGGACTATTCAAAGGGCAATAAACTGATAAAGGGGCCAGAAATTGGGACAAAATCACGGGGACTCAATTTTCTCCATGAGCCCCACCATCCTCTTTTGGAGGCCATCCATTCAGTTAATATGCTATGAGTCAAAATTCAATGGTGGACCCTCTGGAAACTTCCCTGGGACCCCCAATAAATTTGGAGAGAAGAAGGGGCATACCATCCCGCTCCTCTCTGGGAAAGCCTACTTTATGCCTTGAGAGTGTCTTCTTTGCTCCTTTCCTATTCCTCCTAATAAGTTCATGCCTGTTACTCTAAGTGATGAGTCTGAAATCTTTCTGGCATTATTGCAAGAATCATTTTGAAGATGGGGTTTCCATGGCTGCCTCAGTTTTGCAGCAGGCTCCAAATCTGTAACACTTTCTAAAATTTATATTCACATTACATGGCTAGGAATGCACAGAGAATGAGATTCTAAATTCACACTTGAGGAAAATAGTGACCAATTGTATCAGAAAGAGTGCTGAAATTTGGAAATAACTGCACTACTTTCAAACAGTAGACCAAAAATAGGTGATTCCTAGGCACAGATGTGGCAACTTCCCATAGGAAAGTCAGTCCAGGAGACAGTTGGTCTGGGCTTCAGGACTCAGCAACAAGAGGTTGTGTTCGCATCACAGAAAGCAGATGTTAATGGGTAGAAATCTGAAGTGTCTGGCTAAAGGAAAACAGAAATCCTGTCTCAAAAACTGATAGACCCAGAAGAAATCATTTATGAAAAATCTATGGAAGTCTATGAAATCATCTGTGGGAAAAAAAAAAGCTTTAATCATTTACTAATCAAAAATGTGTGGCTAAGGGTACAACTCAATGGTAGAGCACATGACTTGTATTTCACATGAGGCCCTGAGTTTAATTCCCAGCACTGCAAAACAGAATAAAATGAGAGAATGCAAAGCCACCTTATACAGTACAAATTAATTAACACTCCTCTTGACTTACTCACTTTGCATTTCTCACCATTCCAATCTCTGGTCCGGGTGGGCTGCAAATTTGGAGAATTTGGAGAATGATGACTCAGAGTCAAAGGACTAACCATAATGATTTTAAAGCAGCCAGCAACTCATTTCAGCTGGCTTCAGTTGGAATAAAAAAGGGAGATACCTTACGTTAAATGATAATTATAGTGTTGATTAATATATACTGGATGTTTTTAATCACTGAATTGAAACTAAGTTTTCATTATGAAATGACCATTGCACTTTCTGTTATTCAGTAGTGATCAAAAGTGCCCTGAGGTCATTCTAGCTTTTCAAGCACAGTGAAGGGTTGGGATTATCTATATTGAGAGGTCTAAGGATGAAAGGCAAAAGTAAATTTAATTTTATGACTATACCCCATGAATAACAGAAATTCAACCTACCCACTGCTTAGTACTTATGAACATTTGTTGAACCAGTGAGCTGCTTTTTCTTGCCTTGTCTTCTATTAATAAGCTATGCAACCTCGACAAATCTGATAACATTGGCATCGAGTGTAAAAGTAAGAAATTCCCCTGGATATCATAGTCCATTTCCAACCTTGAATGCTTACTATGCTTTAGTAATTTTATTTGCTTGGAAATCACTCTCCAGAAAGTGTAAAGTGTTTAATCTCCCAAATAATAAGTTTCTTGAATTTTTAATATAGAATATACTAAATGAATAGGTATTCAGAGCAGAATATTTAGCAGAAGAAACAAAATGGATAATTGCTGTATATTTTTAAATTGTAATGAGAGAGTATAAGATGTTAGAATGTCATATATGACACATTTAAACGCTTTAAAAAATAGGACTTAATTCTTTTTTTTTTGGTACTGGAGATTGAACTCAGGGGCACTAGACCACTGAGCCACATCCCCAGCCCTATTTTGTGTTTTATGTAGAGACAGGGTCTCACTTAGTTGCTTAGCGCCTCGCTGTAGCTGAGGGTGGCTTTGAACTCGTGATTCTCCTGTCTCAGCCTCCCTAAGTGCTGGGATTACTGGCTTGCACCACCGCACCCAGCTTAGGACTTAATTCTTTTTATGAACTGTTAGTCAGTTTTTTTTTTATTCCTGTGACCAAAATATCCAACAAGAGTTTTTAGAGGAGGAAAATTTATCTGGGGTTTACAATTTGAAAGGTGTTAGTCCATAGATGGCCAAGTCTATGTATCTGGTTCCAAAGTGAGGTAGAACATGATAGTAGAAAGACATACCAGAATGCTGCTCCACTCAAGATGGACAGGAAGCAGACAGAGGAAAGTGGGAAGGGTTCACAGTAAAGATAAACCCTTCTAGGGCATGCCCACAGTCACCCACCTTCTATAGGTAACTGCCTAAATTCTGCATCTGGTCCCGACAACTCATGCCCACATCACATTGCAATGCATTTAGTGCATCTCCAAGTGTTTCATAGTCTTAACAGTTTCAACATTGCCCCAAAGTACAGGTCCAAAGTCTCCTCTGAGACTCAAGGTAAAATCTGGACTGTGAGTCCCTGTGAATATCAAAAATATTTTATATATATCCAATATTCAGTGACAGAGTAAATATTCTCATCCAAAAAGGGAATAATAAGAGCACAGAAAGAAGGAATGGGGCCCAAGCACAACCAAAACTCAGTCAGACAAACAGATTCTGTATCTTCACATACAGCATTTAGGACACATTATGGGGAGAGATTCTCTACAAAGAGCTTGAGCAGCCCTGCCTCTTTGACCTGTCCAGTTGCACATGGGCTCTCTTTTAGTCTGGCTCTCTCTAAGCCAAAAGATTTTCCTGGCATATAGCCCATGTTACTGGCATCCCTTAATTTCATTCCAGCTTTAGCTTCACCTTCACATCTTCATGGATTGCCCTCTTTAGGCACAGCCTGCGGGAACTGTGACCCTGCTACACTTTGCCCTGTCTGCCATGCCTTGTTTGAATTATCTGTGGAAGACTCCATGACCACTTATCTCAAGCATCTTTCAATCCTGCAGAACCAGAACCGTGTGGATAATGGCAATGTCTGCTGCAGTTCACACAATAACTGAGTGCTACTGTAGCTTCTGAGTGCTGAGGTGGCTGAATAAGAGGAAACAACTTCCTAGGCCTCCCTATGTAAGAAAAGAGCCCCCATGACCTCCTATAGAATTTTCCTTTCTTTACTGGAGACTGTAGTGGGTGCGGTCTTGCAAATTCCTGAGTTGCCTTCAAGCTACCTTTCCTATTATCTCTGTGTAAAAATACTTAGAATCTCTTTAGTTGCTGTAAATTCTTTAATAACCACACCTTCCTTAGCCTCAATTCAGTAAGCATTTTTCTGGCCAACGTGCAGATTTTAAAAATCCTTTACCCCTGCTTTCTCCTGATTCTCACAGTAAGCCAGTCTAAAAGCTGCCAGCACTGTCCATGCCACTGATTGAATGCTATGTGGCCTTGAAAATTTCATCAGATTAATTAATCCATCACTTTTAAATTAAGCTCCCCACAAAGTCACAGGACTTGGGCAAAATATATATATATTCTTTGCCAGAATATAACACATATGTCCTCTAATCCAGTTTCCAATACAGCTTTCATTTCCTTCATAAACTCCATGAGCCTGGTCTTTGCCGTCTACTTTCTGTTGTTCTGAGCTCCAACCTGAATTTCCCATTAAGCTTTGCTCACACCATTCTAATGATTTTTTCTAGCTTGCATCTCCAAATTTTCCAAGTTCCTCCTGCAAACCAGCTACAAAGGCTTTTGAAACACTTGGTCATGTTATTTGCAGAAATCATTACACTTCTCATTACCAATTTCTGTGAAAATCAGCTTTTCATTGATGTGACCAAAATTCCTAACAAAACAAATTAGAGGATGGGAAGATTTGGGGGGAAGGTTACAGTTTCAGAGGTCTCAGTCCATAGATGACCGAGTCCATTGCTCTGGGTTCAAGATGATGCAGGACATTATGATTGAAGGGCAGGGTAGCAGAAAGTAGCTCAGCTTGTTGATGACCAGAAAATAAAGAGAGGAAAGGATGAAGGGGTCCTAGAGAAGGTGCATCCTTCCAGGTAATGTGCCCAGTGACTCACTCACCTTCCTACAGTTTTCATCCTATCAGTTCGTTCAAACTAGGATTGATTGATCACACCACAGCTCTCATGATCTAATCATCCCACCTGTGAATAGTCCTACATTAACAAAAGAGTTTTGCTAGACACTTCACATACAAACATACCAAACTGAAAACTAGAAAAATGCTCAGTATATTTTGAAAATAAATATCTTTTACTTACAACTGAGAAAGTAGATTTTTAACATCAAGTGTCTCTATAAGAGATTTGTTTGTTGGATTTCATAAATTCGTGTGGGCAATTGACACATATTAACATGTTTTGCCGTATATTGCTATGCTTGATTCAATATCTAATTTAATTTCTAAGTGTATAATTTCAACCCATAAAGGGTGGTCATGTGGTTAAATTCTTAATTATTTGTATAGGACAGCATTTCATAAATAAGTAGAAATCATAAAGTTGACACCTTGCATTGCCTCAGAGAAAATGGAAGCATTTGTTTCCATTTCTTGTTCCTTTCCTTCACATAATTTGAATAGTTTTATTTAGGGAGGATTCTTGTGTCATTTTAATTAATCACATTTGAGACAGGTACCATAAATGTTACCTGTGAGAACAGAGGTAAACTGTTAAGTAGTTTTATATCATGAATAAATGTTATTAAAAATCTCTATGAGGAAAGAAACAAGATTAAACTTTGAAAAATGCCATGTAGTTGTTATCTGGGGAAAATAATATGAGAACAGATTTTCAGTGGGAGGGAACAACCTGGAGTATCACAGTGCCAGGAGATACCTAATAGTTACAGTGAATTAGACATAATTTGAAAGTTAAAAAAAAATGGTTTATATATTCATAGTTTAAATTTTCTTTTTGCATTCGTTCTAAAGCATGCAAAAATTTTAAGTTCAGATACATAACTTATTTGGGTTTAACAAATTTAACCCAAAAGTCCCCTCTACATAAAATTAACAATTCACATAGGCCATTGTATGAACATACCCTTCCAAATATAGAAAAAATTGTGACATATAATTGAGATCAGCTAGTTCATTTTAATTAAGCTTAAAATGTTTTTATTGTTAGAAACACATGAATACTTTAAATAGTAGAAAATAACGACATTTTACTAGCTTTAAAAATTTGCAAAATTTGAGAACATTTATACTCTTTAAGCACCTTAAGACATAAATGAGAATATCTTTATGAATATATTAGGCAAATGTTTGGGTATAATTTTTCAAATTCATTAGCTATTTAGAGCAATATTCTCACTAAATTTCAAAATGCTATTAATGACTTGAGGTATCCAAAGTTTAGACAACAAAATGAGAAGAAAATATTCTGGGGCTTTTGTGATAGATTCAGTTGGTACTATATAGTAGAAAAAATAGACTCCGTTAAAAGGAACAGAATCTAGAAAAGAAATCAAAAGATTAGATTAATACTGATAGAGGATTAGCCAGAACAAATGCTTCTCTATCCAAATTTTTTTTGCAAATACATTCCACATACCAAGAAGAAAAATATCTTCAAAGCATACCATAAATGACACACATGCACAAATTATGGGTGCAATATAATTATACAAAATAGTGGAATGTATTGTGATATATTCATATGTATGAATAACATAATTTGATCATTTCATTCTCCAATCCCTCTTCTTTCCATCTTTCCTCCTTCCTGCACTCTACTAGTCTCCCTTCTATTTTCACAAGATGAATTTTTTTCCCATTTTTTCTATCCACCATCTACATGATAGAAAACATATGACCCTTGACTTACTGAATCTTGCTTATTTTATTTAATACGATATTCTTCATTCTCATCATTTTCCTGCAAAAGACATAATTTTATTCTTATTTATGGTTGAGAAAAATTCCATTGTGAATATATATCACATTTCTTTATCCAATCATTTGTTGATGGACATCCACGATTGTTCCATAATTTGGCTACTATGAATACTGCTATAAACATGGGTATGCATGTGTCACTATAGCATGGTGACTAATTCTTCTGGATAAATGAAGAGGAGTTGTTAACTGGGTTGTATTTTGGTTCCATTTCTAGCATTTTGGGGAAACTACATATTAATCTTCATAGTGGTAGTATTAACAATGTGCATTACCATCAACAGTGTATAAATTTTCTTTTTCTCTTGGATCCTTATCATCATTAGTATTATTTGTATTGATGACTTCCATTCTAAGTGCAGTGAGATGAAATCTGAGTGTAGTTTTGATTTACATTTCCCTGATTGCTAAGAATTTTGAACATTTTTTCATGTATTTGTTGGTCATTTGTATTTCTTCTTTTCTTTGAGAAATGTGTTCAGTTTATTTGTCCACTTGTTGATTGGAGTATTTGGAGTCTGTCTGTCTGTCTGTCTCTCTCTTTCTCTTATTTTTTAAAACTCTATATATATTCTATTTAGCAATCCTCCATCAGAAGAATAGCTGGCAAAGATTTTTCCCATTCTGTAGGCTCTTCTTGCTCTTAATTTTATTCTTTGCTGTGCTAAAGATTTTTTAATTTGGTTCTATACTATTTATTAATATTTGGTATTACTTTGTGACCTTTAGGAATTCTATTGACGAAGTCATTACCTGTGTCTACACATTGGAGTGTTGATTCTGTTTTCTTCTATTGGTTGCTAGGTTTCTTTTCTAATTCCTAGGTCTTTGATGTGTATTGAGTTAACTCCTCTGCAGATTGAGATACAAGAATAAAGTCTCATTCTTCTACCCATATATATAATTTTCTGAGCTTCATTTGTTTAAAAGTCTGTCTTTTCTCCAAAGTATGATTTTGGTGCCTTTCTCAAGGATCTGATGACTGAATCTGTGTGGGTTTATTTCTATGTTTTCTGTCATCTTCCATTAGTCTATACATATGTTTTTAATTTAGAACCATGATGTTTTTGTTACTATACCTCAGTAATATATCTTGAAGTCAGGTATTGTGATGCCTCAAGCATTGTTGTTTTAGCTCAGAATCACTTTCTACTATTCTGGATCTTTTATTCTTCCCTATGAATGTAAAGGCTATTTTTTTTTCAAATCTGTGAAGGCTGTGATTGGTATTTTGGGAGGTATTGCCTTAAATCTGTAGATTGCTTTTGAGAATATGCTCATTTAAATAATATTAATCTTATTTATCTATGAATATGGAAAGTCTTCTCATCTAATGTTTTCTATTTCTTTTCCATTGCTCTGTAATTTTTGTTGTAGAGGTCTTTCACTTCTTCAGTTAGATTTGTTCCTAGGTATTTTATTTTATTTTTGAGGGCATTAAAAATAAAACTATTTTCCTGATTTATTTTTTAGTGTATCCATTATTGATGTACAGGAAAAAAAGCGTTGATTTTTTAATATTGATTTTGTATCCTGCCACTTTGCTAAATTTGTTTATCAGTTCTAGAGGTCTTCCGGTAGAGCTTTTGGACCTTCTAACTATATGATCATATTAACTGCAAATAGGTTTAATTTGATTTCAACTCTTTTTATTTATATTCCTTTTATTTCCTTCTCTTATCTAATTGGCTAAAATTTTAAATATTTCATTGAACAGGTGTGTAAGAGTGGACGACATTGCTTTGTTACTGATTTTAGAGGAACTCTTCTCAATTTTCCCTCAGTCTTCATGATGTTGTCTTTGGGTTTATCATGTATAGTCATTATGATAGTAAGTTAGGCCCTTCCTCCCTAGTTTCATCAGTGATTTTACAATAGATGGGTGATTAATTTTGTTGAAGGCTTTTTCTGCTTCTATATGGAGATTATCTATAACTGCTCTGTTCAACATGTATTATGAGAGACTATGTAATTTTTTGACATTCATTGATCAAAATATACATACAAAGGAGGTATTATCTAATAAATGTTCATATGTTTAGGTTTTCCTAGATCTTATTGTTCTTTAATGAAAACATCTGCCAGGATTTAACAAATAAGTAACATGGGAAATTAGTATATGAGGAAGTCTTGATTTGTCAGTTTGTGATATAACCTGCCAACATCCAAAAATTTTTGTGGGAATTTATTACTAATTCAATCACTCTGCTGATTAAATTATCATTATTCGGAATTCTGTCAAAAGGAGAGATATTACTGATGATGAATATAATAATTAATATTAGTTACATAGTATGACTATGTTAGAGTTGTCAAATCTTTTGACACATATTCAGTTTGACTATCATGATAGCCCTTTTAAGTAGGTATGAAAGAAAAATGATGCCTGGAGAAATCATCTCATGTAATATTTAAAGAGCTAGCTATACATCGTTTTCTTTACTTGGCTTGTCTAGTCGTTTTTGTCTACTAATAAAAATGCTTTACACAGTTTTTAATATTATGCTTTCCTGTTGGAAGGTAGGACTTGCTACATGCCATTACTGCTAGGGTAGAAAGCTTCCAACACTGCAGCCCCAGCTTCTTACCTGTGGTGGTCAGGTCCTAGCTAAATCCTTCCAATGTGCAATGGAGCTAAATGGTGTATACAATAGGATCTTGTGGAAATTACATAATGTATCTTCAAAGTGAAGTCATGAAAGACACTTTGGCATTGTTTTTCTTATTGCATCACTCTTTTGGTGGAAATCCTACTGCTATATTTAAGTTCACTCCAGCACCCTTATGTATAGGTCCATAGAGTGAGAAGCTGAGTAATCCTGTCAGCAGAGGAATTGGTTTTCCATTTCTGTGGGTGAACCCCTCATGCAATCAGATCCTCTAGCCAGTCTTCAGATGACTGAAATAGCAAACATAATCTTGACCACATCATTGTGACAGATTCAGAGTCAGAGCTATTCAGCTATACCCAGGATTCTCACCTATAAAAATTCTGTGAGGTAATAGATATTTACCTATATCTATTATACCTTATAGTGTTTTAAGCCACTAGGTTTTGGAGAATTGATTGTGGAATAGATAACAAATGCAACAATTTAGTACTAAATTTTTGACAATTAGTACTAAAATTTTAATAAAGTCTCTATATTGGTATATTATAGTTTTAGGATTATATTTCCTCATTTGTCCTCCAGGAAGTTAAGAAAAAAAAGAATAATTTATAGATTTTTAAGAAAGCTTATTTATTAATCACACAAAATGGATATTTTTTCAAAAGTAAATAGTGAAACCAATAATATTTTTCCAAATTATTGGTGTTAATTCCCTTAAACATATTTTGGAGAGTTTACCATGTGTAGTCAGAGGAAATAACACATATGATTTCATCCTTTATGTCAAATACATTCCAGTGTTTGTGATAGAAAATAAAAATAAAGTAAATTGAAATTTGATAAGTGTTATGAGGAATGATAAATCTTTTCTGGTGGGAAGGGAGAGCTTGGGAATGTCACAAACTAATTTATTTTTATGTAGAATCCCATGGCTAAAAATGCCACGGCACGGTTCAGGCATTTTGCACCAGACATCACGACCAATGAATGCTGACAATTTTGACTACTGAGTTTATAAATTCTGCATGGTCCTTTACTTTTTTTTAATATTTGTTTTTTAGTTGTAGGTGGACAGAATATCTTTATTTTATTTATATGTGGTGTTGAAGATCGAACCCAGTGCCTCATGCATGCTAGACGAGCACGCTACCACTGAGCCATAACCCCAGCACCCGTCCTTTACTTTTCATATCAACATGTCTAGTTGAAAAAATATAGAGCAAGCGTTGCCACTTTGTTAAATTCAAAGTCATATGACAA
The DNA here is from genome assembly GCA_004024805.1 of Geosciurus inauris. NCBI lineage: Eukaryota > Metazoa > Chordata > Mammalia > Rodentia > Sciuridae > Geosciurus > Geosciurus inauris. The sequence continues at coordinate 14,732 of PVHX01011713.1, forward strand.
TATTCTAGCTAATAAGTATTAAATTTAAAGCTATGAAGGGTCTACGATTTTTACCCCACCTATAAACTAACAAATTAACAGTCACAGAAAACTAGAGAACAGGCTGCCATGCTGGATCCATTCTGTTGATAGTTGTGAGGATAGCTGCTATGTGGAAAATATATTTTCTGCAGGCTAATACTAGACATACCTCCTTAGTCAAAGGCAAAGACCATGTATACTTCTACTTTCTAGGTTGTTTCCTTGCACATCAGTTCACACAAGGTAACAGGTGCAGATGTTAGCTGTTCATGTAGTAGGATACATCACAGGAAACTTCATAATTAGAAAATTCTGATTTTAGGTGGATCTGCTAATGATCTCCTAGAATGCCCCACCAAAGAAAAACAAGAATATTATCTTCACTTTGAGATGCAAAGAAAAAAAAAGTCTCTTTGTTTATTACATAGTGATGTGAACAAAAATCCTCCAAGAAAAAGATTTTACCATCTTAGAATGTTTCCATATACAAAACTTGTCTGCAAATGCTTTTACTCAGAATACGTAAAACTATGAAGGAGTTCAAGAAATCCATGGGGAATATCATGAAACATGAAGAAAGTCAGGGATGTGAATATAAGGCATTTTCAGATTTAGTAGTGAATTTCAGGCTCTTCAAAAGGTAGAGGATTCTAGCTGGGCGCGGTGGTGCAAGCCTGTAATTCCAGCACTTAGGGAGCCTGAGACAGGAGAATCGTGAGTTCAAAGCCAGCCTCAGCAATGGCGAGGCACTAAGCAACTCAGTGAGACCCTGTCTCTACATAAAACACAAAATAGGGCTGGGGATGTGACTCAGTGGTCAAGTGCCCCTGAGTTCAATCTCCAGTTCAAAAAAAAAAAAAAAAAAAGGTAGAAGATTCTGCAAACATAGACTGCAAATCAAATGCTGGATGAACAAGATGAATGCAAAATGACTGCTAAAATTAAACTTTTGTCTCTGGCTTGACTCATTGATTCTATAAAGTAAGCAGAAATGAACTTTCTTCCCATGTCTCCAGTCTTCCATCTCTAGTTGATTTCAATCTTGAACTATTAAAAATACAGTAATAACACACCCACAATCATGTGAAGCATCATCATCAACCACAGCAGCAAAAATAATGTTTTTTTTAATAGACACTTCTTTTGGCTTTATTTTGTGAATATGAGAAAACTTGTTCGAATGATTATCAGTGGAATTTGCTTCTGGTTTTACTGGCTAGAACTGGGTTACTTGCCTTTATCTAAATCTGTCACAAATATAAGAGGAATTTACCAGAATCAGCTGTCAATTAAGGTGTATATGGAAATGACCACCAGAGGGTGCAATGGGAATGGGAACAGACCCAGATTTGGAGGATCAAGAAACTGATCTTAAAATGCTGAACTGACAGGTTAAGGAGGAGCTGAATAGTTGAAAGGAGTCAAAGAAAGTGTTCTAGGTATAAAACACAGCATAGGGATAGGGTGGACAGGTATAGAGATATACAGGAACAAAAAGAAGTTCTATTTAAAGGGACCATTTATTTCAAGAGTTTAGTTACTAGAAATAAGACTAACATATGGCAAGTAGCATATACTCATCAAAAGCCAAAGATAAGAATATTTAAATTTTCCAAAAGCTGTATTTGTGTATTCTACTATATAACAGCTTAGTTAGATTTGATTTTGTAACTTGATGCAACATACATCCTGCCCTAATACCACTTTCAAAATTTAGAACTTCTTTTTAAAAATTTATACATGTTTATTACTTGGGAAGTAACCCTTCTGTTTCCTTAACTGAGAGTATTTATTTTTTTACTATTGCATATTATCTTATAGGAGACTAAAATTCAGGATGAAACTGATGTTTATAGGTAATGAGAGAATTACATAATTTAATCTTCATGAGACAGAAATGTTGGAAAGGATGTGTGTCACCTGAGAGTTACAAAAGGCCTTTTTCATTTTCCCATTCTGTGCTTGTGAAGGAGACCATGAAACTATAGATCGTTGAATTTGGGAAGGAAGATAAGATATGAGCATCCAAAAAGTTAATTCTTTGGCTTCAGGAAAAATTTAATCTGGAAAGATTTGCTTAGTGGGTATCTGAATATAAGGTTAGCTGCCAAGGAGGAGGAGCATAATTTGAATTGCTTTTAATTTAAGGGAAGTAATGTGAATTTATTCTGTATTCTCCTGATTTTTTTTTTTTTAATTAACCCTATGGTGCCCTGTTCTACTCACCAGACGAATGTGGAAGGTAAGTCTTCAAGAGATATAGGCCAAGTGGAATTAGCATTGCACTTTAGAACTAGATCATTTAAACACAAGTATGGGAACATTAGAAGCTGAAGTGCACAGCAGACAAAGGGACTGTAAATGAATCATTGTCATAATGTCATTACCTCTTCCTGCTTCGCTGCACATCAGTGGTGAGGGTTGGGGATTACAAGAGAGAAAGAGACAGGAAGACATTATAATAAATTAAGTTTCAACTACAAAATACTGAGAATATTTCACTAACATTTTCAATCAAAATCATTTTTTTCCATTCAAAGTGAACATCAGGCACCAAATATAACAAATAAATTAGTATGTGCATTTTTGGAAGTGAAAATAAGCTGTTCTGTTTTATGATTTTGCAGATTTTTCCTTTGATGACTTTATAATACTATTACAACTCCTACAATTTTCTCTCTTATTATACCTTTACTTCTGAAATCAAACTTCTAAGTAGTATGTGGCAAATGAGGGAGAAGGCATAGCTCGATGTGAAGATGTGGAGGGCATTCATGGTTGGTAAGGGAAATAATTTTCCTTTCTTGACCATATTTCAGTCTCACTTTCAATTTCTTATAGAAAGATATAGAAAAGAACATTTGTGTTTAAGCATTTATAACTTAGCAATTCCAACTTTTCATGTCTTAGAATAAAATATATAAAATTTGTTCAGTAAGGTCCAACTCATTCCAATATATGCAAAATGGAATTATTCATAGATGCACAGAAGAACCACTGAAAAAGGATGTCATGAAAATTTTGAAAGCCTTCTGCGTTTTATTATCTCCAATTTTTCTCCTTTCAGAAGTTCCATTCAATTACCCATTCCTTTATTCTTAGCACATATGTTCTCAATTTGCACTGTATCAATTTGCATTTATTTGTAGATTGCTGTTGGTAAAACATTTCCTAATGTTGTGTGAATGTACATTTATTTTTCTATCTCCACAACTGGATTGAAATTGCATGCAGGACAAGCACTTAATTGACTCTGTGCCCCTTAGCTAGGACAAGTGCTCAATAAAAGTTTATTGGAAATGAAAATTCTTGCTTCAAAACCACTCTTTGCAACCACACACAGAAACTCTAAAGGAAAAGATTGATTGGGCCATGCAAACATTAACTTTTGTGCATCAAATAATGATGAATGAGCAAAATTGAAAAGTAAATAATTTTGAGACTGAACAGAATTTATGACACATATAACTCTAGTCCTAAAGGAGTTAATTTAATCAATAGTGAAAAAATAAATAAAAAGTATGCTCCAGTATACAAGTGGGCAGAGAATATGATCAAGCAGTTTGCAATGAAGAGTAGATAGATAAATGGATGGATAGATAGAATCATATACAAAGTATATGATCCCAAGTACTAATAAAAGAAAATATGATTTAACTGATTATGAAATGTGTGTTATCACTTAAATCTCCATCAGATCAATGAATAATAATGCTAAACATCATTATGTTTGTGTAGGAAACAGAATCCTTTAGCCCTGTAAGAGGGTTTCAATTGTTATAGATTTCCTCAAGAGAGTTTTCAACATGTGAACCCAATATTTAAATATATATTCAAATTGTGGTTCATAGTTTTACTGATACAATTTTTCCAAGGAAAATAGTCAGTGTATTTCATAATATAAACTTGTAATATAATCCCGAAAGGGTTTAGTTTTTTAAAAATTAGTAACAATCAACAACAGAGTACCTGTTAACAGATTTCCAGTTGGTACATTGTATAATTGACATACATATGATGTGTGTGGAATTTATTTAAAAAGAGAAATATATAATGCATCTAAATGACTAATTTTCATATTTTAAATTTTTATGCAAATTATTAGTTCATAATATATTTATCAATGATTTTTACCTTGTTAACCTTAGACCTGGTATTATAACGTGAAAGTGTTATTCAAAAGCAATAGAAATGTGACAAAACTTATTCTTCTAGCAAGATTATAGTGTATAAAGTTTATATTATTTGTGGCTTATTCACAGTTTTTTAAGAAACCATTTTGGGGATTGTTGTTTTAAATTCGACCCAATACAGAACTTAGGTAATATAAATTTGATTAAGAAATATTAAATATTTTTTATTGAGAGAAAAATATTAGATATATTATAGAATGTCAGTCCTTGGTAAAAAATCCATGCTTTTTGGAACTTTAGCAGGAAAAATGAAAATTATTTTTTTAACAGTATGTTTTCAATCAGCAATGCCCTAGGAATATAGGAGTAGCCTAAACAAACCCCTTCTTGAATAATTGCTTTTAGTGGATGAAGATAATGGTTTTAACTGCACATTGCATTTATGGTAGTTTCTCTTGATCTTGCATATTTTCAAAATGTGTATTTTCAATATCACATTTGTGATATAAATATCTGCTTGTTTGGTTTGCAGTTGTAATATGAACAGAAAGAAGCCAGACAGAGGTGTGTAATTGGTTGGTTATATTTTTTGAAATTTGAAGATAGAGCAATAGTAAAAAATAGCAATCAAAGTAGCACAATGTAATATATGGCAGATACATACCATTATGCATTTATCAAAATGCAGAGGATGTACAACAGGAAGAGTAGACCCTAATGTGAACTATGGGCTTTAATTAATAATAAGGTATAGTTACTGGTTCATAAGTTATGAAGATGTACCACATTAATTCTGAGGGCAGACAGTCTCATTCCTCCTATAACTCAGACTCACATCTCACAACACATTCTCTTCATGTTAACAATGCTGCTTTGTGATGGTGGCAAGGCATAATTTCTGAAGTGAAAGAAAGAAAAAACTACAAAGGAGTGGTGGACATCTATAGTAACTGCTGCTGTAATTGGTTCTGAGACTACAAATACGACTCATCGCATTCTTCCTTTACCATTTGGTCAGATTTGGTAGTTCACCACTTGAGGTAACTGAGACCTTCATTCTCAAGGAATTGAGAACTTGGTTGCTATGCCCTTGATTACTAATGATGATTCAATTACTGCCTGACATGAGTAGTTACACAAAGAATCACATCAAATCTAATGAATCTATTGTGTCACTATTATATGATAGCAATCCACTTGTTTCATGATAGCTGGGGTTAATTACTCCTGTAACAAGGGCAAATCCTCTCGGTGTTGGCTGTTTTATTATCCATTGAGGCCAAATGACCAAGCAGTACTATTAAGGTTACATTTAATAATCTGTGTGAGATTCAGTTGACCTAGAATGGACTTGACTTGGAGACTGTGTGTGGTTACACTGAGCTTGGAACTCGTGTTCAGACCCTAATTTATTCATTCTGGAACCCAAGTTAAGGAGGAGGGTGAGCTAATAATACAGGCAAGCACAAAGAAAACTTCCATCCCTACCAGTAAGTCCAAGATCAGCCTCAGTAGGATGGGCCAATAATATGTTCAGTCACAATCAAGGGAAGAATAAGTGAATAATTGCTGAGCAACATTAATCCAAAATATGCCGGACGGAGGCTTCTAGAGTTGTTAGATGTTTAAATTAAGCTTTACTCACATAGGTAAGCACCTAGACAAACACATATATAATGCAAGAATTTGATAAATAAAAATTACATAAATAAATAAACCAGTGATCATTTGTGAAATCAAATAGTATCTCCAGTAATATATGTTCCTGGTATTAAAGTAGCTGTGAGTATACTGCTGTAATATTTCTTCAATTTTCAGATCATAACAAATGAGATAATAACCTAATAGATTTGGAAAAAGAAAAAGATTGTGCTCATAAGAAGAATGAACTGTGGTTGGAAGAAGCTCTCCTGAGTACTAAGTGCTTAAATTTAGATTTCTTCAATGTAAATTCTTAAAGCCAAAGTGATACTGCAAGTTGACTTTAATTCTATAAAAAATGTGAATTTATTATAGAAAACAATTAATGAAGCAAAAGTCTCAAATAAAAGAAGATAAATATCTCAATTAGAAAAAGAAAAATTCTTACCTATGTAAGATGTCAGCAAGAAATCAAACTCAGAGGGCTTTACAGTTATTGCTTATATTGAGTGTTGCTATATCAAGTCATTTATATTTTTAGTTAACATTTATACTTGATCTTTGAAATGCAAAGTGAATATATTGAAAGTAATAAGGAAAAAGAATAGTTATCTTATAAAATGATCCCCCCAATTTTTTTTACTCTTCCTTCAATAATCATTTTTAAATTGTAAAATATATACCTTAAATACTAATCCATGGGGTAAATTTTTTCTTTCTGATTATTTCTGTAGAATGTTATTTTTTCTATGGACAACTTTATGCATAACTATAAATGCAATAGTATTCTGAGACAATGATGACAAATGTTTTTCTTATAGATAATGTTGATGTACAATTTATAAACTCGACTCAGGGTGTGTAATGTGCAATGAGTCTGTAGAAATCATGAATAGAAAGATTTCATCTTCTAAAGGTACCAAATTAAAATCTAACTATTAAATAAATATGCTGCCAAGCTTTTTGTTTATCTATTATATCTCCCCATGTAATTCAACTAAAAGCCATTCTCTGAGTTGACAGAATACACAAAACAGCAGAAATACAACTAAGATGGAGAAGTTGATGGTGGGTTTTGCAACTAGCAGGTCCTGCTCTTGATCAAGGGGACTGGAACCACATGCCAGTAGCGAGATCCACTGATTGAAACTTTGATGCTATTGAAACATGATCAAAGTAAATATGTCTGGAGTTTCAGTGAAGATTCTAACATGTAGGACTTCCACATTATGTTTTTGCATTCCACCCTACCACAACAAATCTCATAGTAACTTATCTATTATTTACAGTACTTTTCACATGTTCTTTAGACAAATGTATTTTTCTGTTTCAAAGAATTGCAATTTGATTATCCAGTTTGCTTTCTTTTCACATTTTTTTCATTGGCAAAAGAAATAGAAATCTAATTGAATATGCTGCTTTACTTTTATATTTTTAACTGAGACAATTATGCAAGTTGATGACCTCTGCTTTTGGCAATATCAAGCTATAAATAAATAAAATACAAAATAACGTGCTTAACTGGAATATGTCTGGATTCAGGGACATTCACTTATAAATTATTTTCTCTCAACATCAAAGCCATTTAAATGAAATTTCTCTTTTCTCTTGAATGTTACTGGTCTATAAAAACATTACTAGACATTATGTCACTTCATTGTTCCAGCATTGTGATCCATTTTAAAATCTGCTACATGGCTGAAAAGAATCACGAAGACTCGTGATATCATTGAGTATTAAATGAAATCATACAGACTTACTTGAAAAATAACATTAACAAGTAAGATGCTGTGGACTGAATAACTACCTTAAATGAATAACTGATAGCTTTTATCAAAGCAGAAAAAAATTGTGGAGACTAGAAAACTTACTAACTTTACACTGATCATACAGACACACACATACATACACACATATGCATATACAGACATAAAACAGAAGAGTCATGTGTGCACATATACATTTAGATATATGTATTTAAAACATTATAGATGATTGCATGGATTGGAGATTGGAGAAATGCTTCAAAAAGGCAAAACTGCACAAGAACTGCCAAGGAAGAGTAGAAGCTAGAAATGGCAGGAAGAAATTCTTCCTTAGAGCAGTCAGATTGGGTATGAATGGCCCTGTGAACCTTTGTTTCAGGATTCTGGAGAGAATAAATTTCTGCTATGAGTTTTGGTGTTTTGATACAACAACCCTATGAAATCAATGTACCTCCCTAGGAATTAAACAAAAAGATACCTGTAATGACTAATGAAAATACTTTTGTGGATTACGTTTAGCCCTTGAGACTTTGCTTTGCATCCTTAAGCACAGATGCATTTTTGTCAAATTTGTTGTTAACACAAATCTGAAATTGCTACTTAATATTATAGATGTCAGAATCAAGATTTAGAATTATCTCAATATCTTAGAAACATGAGTGAGTTATCATTTTAATGAAGATAAATGAAGTGCAAAAATGTGCAAACTCCAAATGATATTAAAAATTTAGAAGTGTTTACAAGACCTATGCATGAGGCAACAAGAACATAAATTGTTAAAAAAAACCTAACACAATTTTAGAAGACTACATTAAAAATATTGCAATGATAGGAAAAATCATTAATTCCAGGCTGCTTGGAATAATATATGGAATTATATCTAATTATCAATGTCATATTTTAACTGAGCTAATGCAGGTCCTAGCTATCAAAGCAGAGGTTGTGTGATATAAAAGCAATAAGCTCTAGAATGAGTTAACTGATCTGCAGTTCAATACAAACCCAGCTATAAAATACTTAAATAGCTTAAAATAATTCATTTATCCCCTTGTGCCTCAGTGTAATATATCAAAAAGGGGGTTTATATTAAGTACCTGTTCGCTAAGATCATTTAGTACTAACGAGTCATCCATTTACTAGTTCATTTAATATCCATTTTTGAATACCTACTATGTTCTAAGAATTTTATATATTAGGGATTCAATAATAAAGAGGCAAATGAGCTTCATTTTGCAGGGAATTTATTTCTATGTATGAAATGAATGAATAAGTAATAAGTAAAAATAATTCATATAGTTCTAAATACTATATAGAAATGGAAATGTACACAGCAATATAATACATTAGTATATATTATTATTAACCATTGTCACCATGCTGTGCAATGGAACAACAGAACTTATTAACCTGATTTGATCATTCCATGATGTATACATGTAGTAAAACATCACATTTCACCAGATAAATATATACACTTATCATTTGTTGATTAAGTGGGATAAAGTATTTTTAAAAGACATGAGCAGGGGATTTGAAAATGGATGTGCCTGGGGGTCATCAGAGTGTGTCAAGAGTCTATTGTGGGGGCTGGGGTTATAGCTCAGTGGTAGAGCGCTTGCCTACCATGCCTGAGGCACTGGGTTCAATCCTCAGCACCACATAAAAATAAAATAAAGATATTCTGTCCACCTACAACTAAAAAATAAAAATATTTTTAAAAATTTTTTAAAAAGAGTCTCCCGTGTCCTTGCTGTTGGAAGGAATTAGTGCAATTTTTCTCCAAAAGATTCACACCTTGAAGGGTATAATAATGAAAAGGTAGACAAAATCAAGCCAGCTCATAGTTTATCTGCTAAAATTTTAAGTTTGCTCAAAGTATGGATTCATAAGAACTCTAAAGACAAATTTTGTATATGTGGTTCAAAATCTTTAAAACAATTTTTTGGCCTGGTGCAGTCAATCCCAGAAGCTGGGAAGGCTGAAGCAGGAGGACTGCAAGTTCAAAGTCAGCAATTTAGAGAGGCCCTCAGCAACTTAGAAAAACCCTGTCTCACAATAAGAAATAAAAAGAACTGGGAGCTGGGCACGGTGCCTCATGCTCGTAATCCCAGCACTTTGGGAGGCTGAGACAGGAGAATCGCAAGTTCAAAGCCAGCCTCAGCAAAGGCGAGGCGCTAAGCAACTCAGTGAGACCCTGTCTCTACATAAAACACAAAATAGGGCTGGGGTGTGGCTCAGTGGTCAAGTACCCCTGAGTTCAATCCTTGGTGCCAAAAAAAAAAAAGAACTGGGAATATGCCTCAGTGGAAAAGTACCTCTTGATTAAATCCTTGGTACCAAAACCAACCAAACAATTTTTTTTTCACAATAAATTTTGAAATTGATTTTTGAGAGATTACATCTTATGTTGTTAACAAAGGTTTATTCTTTTTTCCATCTCTGAATGCCTGGAAAGTTTTTCTTTTCTTTTCTTTTTTTTTTCTCATCAGCTCATTTATAAACAGACATAATATTTAGAATAAACTCAAAGGATCATGTTAAAGTTTGTTCATTTTTACATGGTACACTGAAATTTTTGCTTACTACCTCATTAAGGAAAAAAAAAAAAACTCATCCTAAGAACATCTTAATGGCATCATATTATTGTTGAAGAAAATTTAATTGTCTGCTCTGAGTAATTTTTCAGAACTAAGTAGACATCTGAATTTGGGCCAGACATTTAAAATCAATGTTTTTTCATATTCTTTGATGAGTTGTAATTAGAAGAAAAGCAATTGCATGCAAATTGTATAGTAGAGCTAGTAGGAATAGTGAATATTCTTCTTTAGATTCTAGAGGAAATCTGTGTTCATGTGCGTCTTTTTACTGGCATTTGGTTTTGTGTGTGTGTGTGTATGTGTGAAAGAGAGAGAGAGAGAGAGACAGAGACAGAGATAGAAACAGTGTTATGATTTGGATAGGAAAGGAGGTTTCCCACAAAAGTTCCTGTGTTTATGCAGGACATTCAAAGTTGAAGTAATTAGATTATGAAGGTTATAACCTATTCAGTCTATTCTAGAGTGAATGGATTGACTGAGTGCTAACTATAGGCAAGTGAAGTATGACTAGGAGAGATGGGTCACAGAAGGCATGACCTGGAAGTGTTTGTCTTCCTTCTGGTCTCTTCCCACTTCCCTTTCTCTACTTCCTACTCATCATGAGGTGAACAGCACTCCTCTACCACACTCTCCTACCACGGTGTCCTCCCTCAATGGGTCCTAAAACAATGGTGTCGGCCCACCACGAACTAAACTTCTGAAACCGTGAACTAAAATAAACTTTTCCTCCTCTAAGTACTTCTGGGGGTATTTTTCATCTCAGAAAAAAAAAAAAAAAAGAATCTGACAAACACAGTGACAGAGAAAAATATTACTAGTTCATTGGACTTTATGGCATGATGAGAAAGTGGGGGCTGGAGGCTGGCCAACTGCCAGGCAAAAGTTGGTATAAATTGACATGAACCTGTCTCCATGATGCAATGGGAAGTTATGAACAGTAATCATATTATGGAATGCAAGACTTTCAAAGGATTGACAATAAATTAGGGTTATGGTTTCCTTACAATTTTCCCCATATTGCCTTGGAAGAGCTGTGTGAATAAAGGTTATTCCATATGTTTTTCTGAATGGATTTAAATAAAGTGGGAAAATTTCACAGAAATTACCTAACACTTACTATACTGAAAGAAGCAATTAATTTACCAAAGTAGTATGCCAATGAATTGCTAATTAATCCACATTAGAGAAAGGGCACTGACTTACCAAAGTAAAAGATGTTCAGAAATTAAATCATATTGTTCAAATTTATGGTTTATTGGAATAAGCCTAAAGTAATGAAAGTGCAGTATGAGGTTTGGTCAATACATGCTAATCTATTGCTAAATTCAATTTAGAGTTTGGTCTAGATTAAATGTTAATAGACTTGTCAAAAAGAAATGATAACCATAACTAGTTGGGGAAATAGTGAATTTTGAGTATGCTTTTTAAACTTTTTAAGAATAGTGAGTAGAATTTAATGCTTGGTCTTATTTGTATCTCAATATATATCCTGCTAACCCACTAAATATAAATTTGGCTATGAATTTTTAGTGACTTCTTAATGAAAATGCATTAAAATTAATTTAAGTTAATCTAAAAAATAATGCATAGTTTTAAAGGAAAAAGGAAAACCTACTTCTTTGTTTGAAGTTGGAAGTCAGTGTTATTTTGATCTCACCACGGTTCTTTCATATCTCAGCATATACTTACTTCTACAAATGTCAATTATTAGTCAAAAACCTCTGAAATATTGGATGAAAAACAGCTGGTTTATAAGAAAAGGATATGATTCTCAGTAGATATTTTTAAAAGAATATAAAAAGATAATTGAAAAACAATGACTCCAAAGGGAGCATGAAAGTGAGGGTAGTTTTCCAAAGTTTAACATTAATCCAACACACTTACTAGAATGTACTTATTGATATTTGCACAAAGCCTTGAAAAGGGCTTAAGGCTTAGCTAAGAGGACACTAGGAAAACAATCTTGGGAGATGTTAAGTTTAGAAGAAAGCGTCTGTTCAAAGAGCAATGAGGAAGGCAATGTGAATTGAATGAAGGAAGAGTAAACAGCAGAAATGAATTTTTAAAAAAGAAGAGAGTCCTGTAGTTATTGTACTAATTCTGTATTTTACTGAGTAAAGTGGCAAATGACCCATGGGTTTTGAGCAGAGGAATATATAACATTAACTTTTAAACAAGACCTAATATGCTAGGCGTTTAAAAGAAATCGAACAGCTTAAAAAAATTTGAGCGGGGTGTAAAGGCCAGTAAAATTGGAAGCAGAAAGTGGTCTGCACTTATAAAAATAGATCTAGTCTAATCTGATGTTATTTTGATTTAAGATTTATAGGGTTGACTTCAGTGACTGTGTTGACAGGTGTCTGCGAGGCATGGGAAGCAGCTAGGGCCTTGTCAAAAGGCAAATGCAGGCCAGAGGCAGAGAAGGTGGAAGGTTGAAAAAGGCTAAGTTGGTGCAGGTGGCAAGAAATGACTAAATTCTTGTTACAGTTTGAAGGTATAACTATAGAATAATCTGGGAGATGGAATATAGGATATGAAAGGGAGACACCACGATGACCCTGGGATTTGTAGCTTCAGCACATGAATGCACATGATTGCCATAGACTGAGATGAGGATGGCATGTTGCCATGAGTGCAGATGGGAGATTGGGATTGTGTCGGAGTAGCAGGACTAGAAAAGTAAATGGACAAGAAGTTCAGTTTTCTCCACAGCTGGTAATCTATGAGCTTTGAAAAGTATAAAATAAATGAATATTAAAAACTCTATTAGCTTTTGTACCCATATCTTCCTCATGGAGCATGTTCCCAGTAACCTATTTGATTTATTTTATATTTTAAAGAAATGTTCAAAACTTCTTTAAGCCATTGGACTTGTTCCAATCTAGTCCTTTTTATTGGAAAATAACGACTTAATATGTTGCTAATTTCCGTTCTGAACCAGTATAAACTCTTACAGAAGGCCGTTTAAGCTTTTGCTATTGTCATTCATCAAATATTGTTCTCTAGGAATGACTGTATATATATAATTCAAGGAATGATTATATATATAGTTTGAATTATTAGCTATTCAAAGAATTTATTACTCTGCCTTCTTCAAGCTTTTATATATGGTGTTCTCTATGTTTGTATTGCCCACATCTCACCTCCATCTTTCCCAACACATTATCATCTATATGTGTGGGCACGTATATGAGCATGTACATACACATGCATACAATGCAGTTTTGTTATTTTCCTAGAAACAGACCCTGAGAAGAAGATGAAAGTGCAAGTGGCTTATTTGTGTCCTTAAGAGGTACCAGCAAAGCTTGTGATATAGTAGAAGCTGAATATTGTGTATTTATAAAACAATAATAGTGTATGATGACAAAGGGTACTTTACTGATATTTTCTTAATGTCCTTCTATTGCCGAAGTGTTTTAATATGCACTTTATTAAGTAAGGCAGTTGGAATCAATTTCTACCCTTTTAGTAAAGCAAAACTAATAAACCACGAAACAAAACTGTAGATTCAACATTTTGAAAATTTTTGGCTTTGTAGTTTTGTTCAAGAAATCTAAAGGTGCTTGGTAAGCTTTTTGAAAAGCATATTAAGCATTAGTCTTTATGTTTTCCAGGCTTGTTTTTACAAAAGCAACTGTGTTCCAGATCCTTGTAGGTCCAAAGTGTTTAATTGAGAAAATCATCTTCACAAGACCATATAGCATCTGCTCTCAAATTCTATTTTAATTGTTGATATAATTTCTCATAACCCAGTGGTTATGTTGCAATATTCTAGGAACTGCTCACTGTCCTTCTCATTTTGCATCTTGACTCTTATGCACTGCATGTATAGTTAAACATCAAATGAGAGACCGTCATGACTGAGAGAGACTTCACAGGCTATACAGTTCAAAACTCTTATTTCACAGTTGAAAAACTGAGGCCTAGAAAAGATTAGTTCTTCCAAAGTTACCAAGCAGTGGAGAATAGAGTAGCAATGCAGAAAACAATTAACGATGTGTGCAATTGGGCATCTACAATCAAAATGGCACATCACCCACCCCAAGTGAGCTCTGGTCACCGAGAAGAGTCATTTTAGTGCATAGACTAAATACAAGCACTTCAACAGAGATAGGACCAGAGGTCTGCAGCTTATGGTCATGCAAATTATGCTTCATCTCTGTCGATCTCTCTTATTCTATTTATCATACTCTCACTTTTAACATGAGACTTTAAGTATTTCATATTCATTTTCTTCTTATTCTGGAAATTATCTAAGAACAGAGTCAACCTGTTCAGAAGAATGTGTATAAAGGTTGGAAGAGGTCCACAGAGGATAAGAGGACTGCTTTTCAGAGTTATTATCTCTCTGGCTCACTTACAATCTGCACAGAATACTTTGAACCAAATCCAACAAATCCTTAAAGTTGAAATATGTTTTTAAAAAAAGAAACAAATCAAAAAAAAAAAAGAAGAAGAAAAGAAACAATAATTCCTGAAACACAGAAACCTAAGTTAACACACGATGGTCCAGGTACCATCAAACTGAGTATCACGATAGTATAAAGGTCTGATCAAAAAGGCTTTATACTATGAAAGAATGAATATCTGTAAAAAGGGTTGTCATATATCTATAGTGGGAATTTTACTGTTTCTGAAATTCTCTATTTTGTTTACTTGGAATACACCTGAGGGTTTCTAAGAAACTAGCCTTACTATGATATAAATCTTTGCTTAACCAAATTTCTCTAAACATCTTCCACACTTTAAAAAAGTGTTCAAAGAAATTAAGTAAATATATCATAGCCTATTTTTGGTAATGCTATAACGGTTTTAAGTTGGAATTTAATGTGTAATTCTTTATTTTAATGCACCAATATTATTTTTTTAGGACATCATTTTAGGAGCTCTCACTGGAACATTAATTTTCATAGAGTTCTATATTATCACATTTGTTACCAGGAAATTCAGCCCAGTGTAGCTTGGAAATAGTGATTACTTTCTGCCCAGAAATAAGGGTGATTGTATTTAGAAATGATTTCTTCCCAATAATGATTCTTTATCCTTGCAGCCTCAATTGTAGACTCTGAATGTTGAAGCCTTGTTTTCTACAATAAAAATACAGAAATTTTTAACTTTGTTGTTGAATCTGATTGAGTTCTTATCTTTCCTTTTAGATAATTATAGTTCCATCTATTGATTCTGTTAAAAGTAATAAAAAGGATTTTCATGTCATGCACAAATTCACATACACATCATGTAAACTGCTTTTTTGACAATTAAAAATGAAACTACTAGGTAGGAAGCTGTCAAAATACTTACTCATAATAAGGAAAGGAGCCTTGAGTTGGTAGACAACTTTCCTGTTTGAAATCTACCTCCCTAGTTAGATAAGAGACTCTTTGAAGTCGATGGCTCTTCAACTACTTGACTACTGCTTGATTTCTCCTGTGTGTAACACAATAGCTTGCATATTAATGGGTTTGCAACAATAGTGTCTTGATTGAGATTACTGAGCTTGTTTGACAAACAGGATCTCTCTGTGAGAAAGGGAGATAATATGTGCTAAATGTTCACAAAGTGACTGATGGGATTTATTTTACAGATGATTTTATTAATAAGGATAGGCTGATTTCTATGTTATAGAATTTTTACAATCATTCCAACATATTTAAAAGATTCAAGATTATCCACAAAAAGCCTAGTAACTTTAAGAATATTCTGATAATCAACTATATCTTAAGATAGTTGAATATTTTACAAGTAATTTCACTTAATAGTGTACATAGTGTATGAATTTTGTACACTATATATCTTAGCATTTTCAGAGGAATGACATTTATTCTTAGGATATTTATTTTTCATTACCATGCATTAAAGTGTAACCATGTAGAACAATAATCAATAGTATGGTGGCATTCATATTTTTAATTCGTACCATGCTGCTTGGAAATGGTTTATATTTAATATTGTACAGAAGTTAATAATGGATGATATGCATAAATATGTGCATGGGAATTATATTTAGCTAATGCTTAAATTTCAACATAATCAAGCATCTTAACTTTGCAAAAGTCATGATATCTCTAAGGAGGTTGCATAGTAAAAATCTATAGCTTTTCCAACATCCCTCTTGTAGGGACTGGAACATAAGATAAACATGAATTGTCCAAGAGAAAACAGTCAGTATGTTGGTTCTTCCTCTTTCTTACTTTGTTAGTATCAATTTTATGACTAATGTTTGTATTTTACTGACCTAGTTGTTTTTAAATCAGTACAATAAGGAATAATAAAAAGTAGAAACATAAAAATAAAACTGAGTTTGAGACAAAGTCCTTTAATGAATTACTCATAAGCATGAGTGATGGATAGGTCAGCTCAGGGTCTGTCAAGTAGCCAACATTTGTAAATGATCGGCACATTATCCACTCCTTTAAAATATTGATCAGTATTTACAATTGATGTTAAACTTCACAAAAACTCTTAGCAGTAGGGAAAGTAAACAATAAGTAAAAAATAAATGAAAATTGTGATAAAAGCATGAACATAAAGTATAGAAGATGAATATCCATAAATTAACTTGATGTTTAAAGGAATTGATGTCACAAAAAATATCTCTGGTGAAAAATTTTTTAAAAATTAATTTTAGTAACTCATAGGCAAATGGTTGGCTTCAGATTAATAGACAAAACTTGAAATTTTCACATCAAATTTATTTTGAAAACTTTTGTTAAAAATAATAATTGTTTCTCACTTTAATAATACATATGCAAATATATATGTGTGTACAGAAATATACACACAAATATGATAGAAAAATACACATACTTAAATACATAGTGAATATGAACATTTTTATCCAAAGTATTCATTTAGAGACTAAAATTTTTTACCCTTCAGTTGAACCCTAATTTTCAGCTGTGTGACAAGTCATGCCCTGGAGTTATGAAAGTATGGGCTTTATAATATGGAAACTGAAAGGACTTTAATTATCCTGGTGTTATTTGAGTGCTACTGTAATTAATTATCTCATATACTGATAACCAAAGCAATAGTAATTTGTAACCTGAAGCCAAAATATTTTTATTTACTCCTTATATATTTCTGATGTTTCATTATAGATTTTGACACCTTATTTTGTCTGATTCCCTTTGTGGCCTCAATTCTGATATACTTTAATACATTGAGAAAAGATATTTCTATTTAATTCATAATATTTTCTTATCCAGGCACTGCATTTTTAGTTAATATTGGCACTGTATTTACTGATGAGTGATGTATTCAGGATAGACTGTAAATCCAATTGATTGTGACACATGATTGCAACTGGGAAAACAGAGAAATAAGTATATATCTCAACATCAATATTGACATTTCTAAATTCCTTAATGTTAACATTTATACTGAGCAAAGTATTAATTAAATATAAAACATTTACTAGCACTTTATTAAAAAATTTCTTAAATTTGTTTGAACAAATTTCAATAAGTGTACGCTATGTCTGTACCATGATCTACACCACAAGTTGTGCCTACATTGATGAGGACAGGGCCATGTCATATTTTAATACCTAAGAACCTAGTGCAAATTTGATTTTTTAAAAGAAAACTAGCAAGAGTTCATGTGCATGTATGCAATGACCTCGGGGAGAGAGTTTGATGGGGACTTCAAGTAACCACTTTGCTTTGTTATGGAAGTTAGACAGTGGGAGGGCTTTAGTTATGGAAGTTATACATTGGGAGGGCATTTCAATTAATCTCTACCTTTCTCTATATCTGCGTTTGGTTATCTCATTAACCTCCTGCAACTCTGACCACAAGATTTCATTATTCAATCATTTTCTTCTTCCAGAATGATGTCTGAATTTCCAAGCATGAATTTAACTTAGAATCCACAATCTGGTCCCACTTTCTTCTCCAGTCTTATTTAAAACTAGCCTAGTGAAAAATATATCCAAAGGTCATGTTTGATCTCTTCTTTTCATGTCCTTGCTGTGTTTAATTTATATGGTGAGAAAAAGCATAGAGCAACCAAAACTACAGCAGAGTAATACTCATTGCCACCCCTTCCAAAAAACCTTTCTCAAAAAACCTACTCTCCCAAAAAACCTTTCTGTCAAACACGGTAGACCTTCCTTTGCTTTCTTATTAGTTTCATTGAGATACCGTAATGAATCTGCAGTGCAGGGATCTGAATCATACCTTCATCATATACCAGCATATAGTGAGCATATTACTATAGTTTCTTCTCTGTAAATCTAGGTTGAGATGATACCGCAAGTCTGTATTCCATTATCCAATTCTGCAATCCAAAAGTCTCTGGAAAATGAAACATCCTTTTGGAACTCAAATGTCTATAAATCTAGCCTTGCCTGAGCTTTTTCAGGGAAAAAAATATTGAACAAACTGATTTGAACTGATGTTATTATCTTTTTTCATATATAATGTGACTGTTTATGCTGTATTGAAGAAATACTCATATATTTAATTACAAGATACTTTTCCAGATCCTCCTGTACATAATAGAAATATACTTTTGCATCATTTATAATGATGTATAAACAAATGCTTGGGACCAGTACATCCCTAAAAATGAGGTGACAACAAATCTTACTCAGCCTAAGTGAGTTTATACAATATAGCACTTATGCATCCTTCTGTCTTTTGTTTTCCGGACATGTACATAAAATATAAATCAGCATACAGATTAGGTAGCTAGTATCATTCATAATATGCCTTATATTCACACTTGAGGGAAAGCAAAACTAATGTAACTATAAAGGAATTAAACCTTTGATTCTGTTTCTTTAAGGACATATAGCACATAGGAAATAACGTTCTCCATCAAAAAACTTCTCAACCAGGAGGAAAAAAATGTGAGTAGAAGTAGAGATATTAGAACAGATATGAGGAGGATCTAAGCTGGGGTTAGGTGTAAGAATAATATTCTTCTCAAATTTGGACCCTGAGGTTCAGTACAGTCCTCATTGAATCTTCCTCTTTTAAGCCCTTTTCTATAATCTTACATCTAGTGTTAAAAGCATCTTTGGGTTTATCTCATACATTCAAACAGAATTTATATTGAGCCCATTTAAGTTATCACACATCAGTCAACTCATATGTGGGGCATAGGGGAAGTCTAAAGTAGTTCATAATTATCCAAGAATATACACATAACATATGGCATTTTAAAAGACTGGGGACTATGTGGCATTCAGCCTCTTCATCCAAGAAGTTGAGGGTTTAGCGCCATAATTAGATAACCAGAAAATCCCCAAAGCAGAGGCAGATGGAGTAGAAAAAAATAGAAAATCCCATATTCCTCCCAAGTACTTACCATTAAAAGTACGCAGTATTATAGCTACATTCCTATGTACTTATTGGAGGGAATGTATAAACACATACCCGTACATATCTGCATATACATATATGTATATACATACATACACACATTTCTTTATCAGGTGCATTAGTCTGCTCAAGTTGCCGTAACAAAATGGCATAATGAAACACCATAGACTGAGAGGCTTAATTAACAGACACCTATTTTCTCAGAGTCTGTTATGTTAGAAATACAAGGTCTAGGTGCCTGCGCGATTGTTTTCTGTGAAATCCCTTTTTCTGGGTTGTAGGTAGCCCCCTCTTTGTATATCCTCTATACTTTCCGCTGTGTTTTTTCTGTGCACATGAGGAGAAAGAAGAGCTTTGGTGTTTCTTTCTTTTCTAATAAGGACACCATTCTCATCCAGCTAAGAGCTTCCCTGGTCTCATTTACTCTTTATTTATCAGGGCTTATACAGTCAGGGCTTCCAACTGTGTAATGGGGAGAGATACAGGTAAATCCATAACATCAGAAAAAGATTCGCTGCAGAGTACTGCTGAGTTCGTCAAGAACCTTGATTTCATTCTGATGTCTCTTCATTCTTCGTCTTGTACTTACACTCCAACAAAAGTTGACTCTTCCCAAACTTCAGGATTTGACCAGATTGGCTTTAGATGGAGTAGCAATGTCATTTATTATCTGAATTAGGGCAGTGTGGGGAGTGAAAAACATTGCTATTTAATTATGTAAGAATGACAAATAACACTTTTGGGCAAGCTAGGGTACATAATTACCGTTTGTCATGTTTAGATCAGAAATGGGCCTATAGTTCAATTTGTGACAGTGTGTTATAAAGGTATTACCTGAGTACTTTGGGGAATTCCTTCCTTATTATGCCCCTTTGGACATTACCATCTGTCCATATGAAAATTCAACAATTACTATGATTTTGTTACCATCAGAATAAAAAGTGGCCATATGGAGAGATTCTTAGGAAAAAATAGAGTTGGAGGTGTTGAAATAAATCCATTCTCACTCAAAGTTATTCAGGCAAATAGGTCTACATAAGCAAAAGTTTTGTATGTTTTAAGTTAGAGAAGGATTTTGCATCATAGTAAAGAGCATTAAAAATGGTTTATATTTTCTTTGAACAGTTGTAAAACGGTATGTTTTATTTTTCATGGTTATTTGCAGAATCCTACTTTCTCTGAATATCACTGCTTGGATTCTTCTTTCTCCACCCCCACTTCCTACTTCGTCACCATACTCATTCCTCTTTGGCTTGGCTCAGGCAGTTCCATTAAGGTTCCTGGGTCGTCTGCCTTTCTTAGGACATGCAACTTGCTCTCTTAACCATTCGTAAGTGCTTCTCAAGCTCTGCATGCTCAGTGGCTCTCTCTCTCCCTGCTCTTCACAAATTCTGAGACTCTACTCTTCCTGAGAAACTGGATGCTTTTAGCTAAAAATCGAGATGTCTTTTACAAAGACAAAACACAGACAAATCCTTGTGGAATTTGGAACATAGAAGTTCCAAACTGAATTCATCCATATGAACTACTGGATGATTTAAATAGATTGCTCCTAATTTATGGCTGTAGTTGAGTAAACAGAACCCTTTAAAAAGAATATTTATGGAATTTTTAAAAGGTATTTTAGGGCCATTTGAAAAGATATTTTAGGGTCATTTGAAATATTTTAACCTGATTACTATTTCTCAGATATGGCTATTCCTGTCTAAATTTATATCACTCTCTGTTGTCTCTTTCTATCTCTGTATCTCTGCCTCTACACACACACACACACACACACACACACACACACACACACACACAAATGGTGTATTCTATATATATATACATATATGTTATTTTAGTTTGTCTCTTCTGCAAATTCTTAATAGTATATTAACTATCCCAGCATCATAAGTATAATGGATCATTTTGGAAAATATGCCAAATATTGTAATGATAACACTTACAAAGATAATTAAATGCAGTTAGTCTCTAAGATTTAAATCATAAAATACATTGTATAGTTAGAAACAAGGTTTTTAGATGCATGACTATAGCACAAATTACAACACTCTGAATTCAATCCATAGTGTTATTCTGTAATCTCTTCCAAATACATGAAATCTTTGAGGACATCAGTGAGAAACACTTCCAACTCTCTTCCAGCATATATTCTCCATTTCTTTCATTTTAATCAATGAGTATCCCACTCAGATTTTATACTGAGCCCATGGCCTGTGATTATAATCCACAAATTTCCTTAAGGTTTTGAACAGTCACATGAATGAGTTCAGAGCAAATAGGAATGGATGGAAATGGCATGTCCTACTTCCAGACTTTGGCTTTAAAGCATTATGTGTGATGTCCTCCATTTTTTTTATTGTTGTGTGGGCCAGAATTATTAAAGTATGGCTCTGTAAATTGGCACTCCATATCCACGAATTCTGCATCTGCACATTCAACTAATTGTGGATCAGAAATATTACTGAACTAATATTTTTGTCAATAAAAAATACATCATAACAACTTGATATATTATGCTTTCATCTTATTAGATGTTATAAATAATATAGAAATGTTTTAAAGTGCAACGGGATATAGTGAATAAATAATAGGTAAATACAGCCGGGCACAGTGGTGCAAGCCTGTAATCCCAGCACTTAGGAAGGCTGAGACAGGAGAATCTCAAGTTCAAAGCCAGCTCAGCAACAGCAAGGCACTAAGCAACTCAGTGAGACCCTGTCTCTACATAAAACACAAAAATAAGGCTGGGGATGTGGCTTAGTGGTTGAGTGCCCCTGAGTTCAATCTCCAGTACCAAAAAAAAAAAAAAAAAAAAAAAAAAGCCAAATGCTATGTCATTTTATACAAGGGACTTGAGAATCCTTGGATTTTGGTAGTAAAACCATCCTCATATTGATATGATGGTCCTGCAAGAAATTCTCAGCTGATACACAAGGAGGTCTGTATTCCCTCTCAGAGTCTAAAGAAAGCCATGTTCTATGTGATGATGAAGCAACAAACTGGGCTTTGCACTTTCCTGAGCAATTCTGAAATAACCACAATTTTTTACAAGCTACTTGAATAAGTGATAAAATTAATTTGCATGTTAGTACAAATATCCAGATGTTTACATATAGTAGCCAAGCATACATCTATCTTTGTGCTTTGGTTTTGTAGTGGATCGATATAAAATAAAATGCATATTTCTTTGTGTTTTCATCAGCTGTTTTGGTGCTGTGAACAAAAGATCTGACAAGAACAATTAGAGAAGGAAAATTTTATTTGGGGCCTCACAGTTTCAGAAGTCTCAGTCCATAGATGGCTGACTCCATTCTTTTGAGCCCGAGGTGAGACAAAACATCATGATGGAAGAGTGTAGCAGAGAAAAGTATCTGGGAACATTGCACCAGGAAGCAGAGAAAGAGAGAGCTTACCTGTCTATGGATAAAATATAAATCCCAAAGGCACATTCCCAATGATCCACCTACTACAGCCATAACAGCTGCCTAGAGTTACTACCCAGTTAATCTCTGTCAGGAAATTAGTGCACTGATTAGGTTAAAACACTCATTACACAACCATTGCACCTTTAAACTTTCTTGCATTGTCTCACACATGAGCTTTTGGGGGACATATTATATCTAAACCATAACACTTTTTATAAATATATTAATTTTAAAAACTAAGTTTTAGGAGACTTATGCATACATGGAACCCACTCCCACACATATGAAAAATATATAACAAATAAACCTTAAATATTTTTATTCATGTAAGAAAATCTCATTTCACTGAATATAAATAATGATAATTTTCTTCAAAGAGCTTAACTGAAATACTGCTTTAGTTCCTATAATTCTGAAATACATGGCCTTAAACACTTTGCCACAGGGTTTAAGAAGATCTATTTCCAAAAGCATCTTTCTGAAATCCAAATTGTAATAAAGTTTTGGAAATAATTTAACCTTCATGAAACATCTAAAAATAAGTGGTCATGAGAATGAAAAGCTTGGCACCCTCCAGAGGTACTATATCAGCCCTCTGATTCATTTTCTCTAGTCCTATGTTCACACTAAATTTCTGATAACAGGGAAGGCTACAAAATCTTCTTCAATTATTGATGGACAACAGTGATGCATGCATGCAGAAACTTGATCAAGCCGTACTTAATAAAAACATGAATCTCAATATCTGGGTTGAATCTAAAAAGCATTAGATTGTAAGGGGAAATTTTTTCTATTTCATTAATTTTATAGTGAATGGCAATTTCCCACATATCTTATCCTGCTGAATAAATTTGTTCATTAGCACAAAAATAATAATTCATATAATGCTCATCTAAGTGAATACTAAATTTTTATGGGCAGTCACGGTGCATTTTAAACATTTAGCTAATATTTCAAATATATGTTTCAAATAGATCTTTAATTTCTTTTGTGAAGAAAAACCCAAAGACAAATTATTGGCTAGGTATCCTGTTTTACAAAGAACAAATGGGAGATATTGAACCTGGATTAAAGCCTATTTAAGATTTGATTTTATATAAACACAAATACATGTATGCATGCATATAAACATGCTGTGTGTGCAGTTATACCTACATACATGCACATGTATATGCACTCCCCATGCATTGCCTTAAAAACACTAACCAAATGCATGGGAAAAGAAACAGCATTGGAGGCAAAGAAAATTAGTCATTATTAATCTTTAAATACCCAGCATCCTAAAAATGTCAGTTATTGTGGTGGGCTACTAGGGATTCTGATTAAAGTTAAATAATATTTTATCTTCAAGAAGTCTTTTTTATAGGACTCAATTTTAATTGATAAAATTGAAAATATTTATAATGTGTTTACAATTATCATACAGGTATATATTGGGTGTTAGGAAATTGCCAGTAAAAGGTGTTTAACTGAGTCTGGTGTGGAAAAGTGTTGAAAAGAATACATCTAAAATGGCTAATGTTGAGACTGTCTTAAATTATAAACAAGATAGATAAGCATGCACACCAGAAATTTCAACATATAAAAGAAGTGTTTGTGTAAAGACAGAGCAATCTGGGGGCTGCCTGTAGATTGATATGTCTGGAGAGTGCTGTTCAAATACGATAATGGTCATGCTTGTAAACAGATGTCACCACTCCATTCTCAGCATCTGTCAATTTCCATTCTCTCCAACTTTGATAATATATTAACCATATATAT
Source organism: Geosciurus inauris (assembly GCA_004024805.1). NCBI lineage: Eukaryota > Metazoa > Chordata > Mammalia > Rodentia > Sciuridae > Geosciurus > Geosciurus inauris. Next base: position 39,414 of record PVHX01011713.1, read on the forward strand.
TTTTTAAGTTGTGCATTTTAATGGTGCAGAACAGTTTCCTTGTGGCAACTATATACATGCAAATAGCATATGTTGATTATATCCACTGCCCCATTAGCTTCCTTTACCCTCACTCCTTGATCTTGCTTCCTTTTCTCTAATAATATCGCTGTTACTTTCATGTCATCTTTTTTCCTTCTAGATTCCACAAATACAAAAAAAAAAAAAAAAAAAAGCAAACGTGATATTTGTTTTTTGGAGTCTATTCTATTTTACTTAGCATTATTGATCTATGCTTTCATTCATTTTCCTGTAACATGATGTCATTCTTTTTTCTCACTGAATAATACCTTATTGTGTATACATAACACATTCGCTTTATCTATTCATCTACTGACAGGCACGTAAGTGAATTCCATAACTGGGCTATTGTAAACTGGGCTCTCATAAACATGAGTATCCAGGTAGCTATATAGTATCCTGACTTTAATTCCTTTGAATATATACCCGGGAATGGTAAAGATGGGTTACAGTAGTTCTATATTTTGGTTCTTAATTTATTTTAGTTTAATTTTTTAAGAACTTCCATCCATACAGATTTCTATAGTTGTTATACTAATTTAGATTCTTATCAACAGTGTATACTTACTTTCCTCCATATCCCTACCAGCATTTATTATTATTGGTATTTTTTATGATAACCACTCTGACTTGAGTGAGATGTAATCTCAGAGTAGTTTTGATATGCATTATCCTGATGGCTAAAGATGTTGAACATTTTTTACATATTATTGGCATTGATACTTCTTTTGAGATATAGTCTTTCAGATTATTGATCCATTTGTTGATTTTGTTATTGATTTATTTGATGTTGAGTGTTTGGGGTTCTGTATATATTTTAGATATTAATCCTATGTTGGATTAATATCTAAATTAATAAACCGACAAGGTTTTCTTCCATTCTCCTGGTATCACTCTGTTGTTTCCTATTCTGTGCAGAAGCTTAATTTGATGCAGTCTGGTTTGTCAATTTTTTTTGTTTCTGATTAAAAATGTTTATTACTCTGGTCATTAGTATTATACACACAAATTATATTATTATGATAATATAATATACTTAGGAATATAATGGCATTTGCCTTAACATAATTTGACACAAAACTTGTTAATATTAACTTTCAAAAATTATAGTCTACATGATCTTTTTTTAAAGTTTGCTAATTCTAATTAGGTATACATGACAGCAGAATGCATTTTGATTCATTGTACACAAATGGAGCTTAACTTTTCATTTCTCTGATTATATACCATGTATAGCTGCACCATATGTGCAGTCATACATGTACCTAGGGCAATGATGTCCATCTTATTCCACCATCTTTCCTGCTCCTATGTCCCCTCCTATGTCTCCCCTTTGACCAAAGTTCCTCCATTCTTCCCATGCCCTCTCTCCCATTATGGATCAGCATCCATTTATCTGAAAAAACATTTGGCCTTTGGGTTTTAGGATTGGCTTACTTTGCTTAGCATGATATTTTCCAACTACATCCATTTACCTGCAAATAACATAATTTTTTTTAAAATATTTTTTTAGTTGTAGATGGACACAATGTCTTTATTTTATTGCTTTGTACGTGGTGCTGAGAATCGAACCCAGGGCCTCACGCATGCGAGGCAAGCGCTCTACCGCTGAGCTACAATCCCAGCCCCAATTTTATTCTCTTTTAATGCTGAGTAATTCCTTTGTGTATATATACCATAGTTTCTTTATTCATTCATCTATCAAAGGGCATCTAGATTTGTTCCAAAGATTAGCTATTATGAATTGAGCTGCTGTAAACATTGATGTGGTAGCATCGCTGTAGTATGCTGGCTTTAAATCCTTTGGGTATAGACTGAGGAGTGTGATAGTTGGGTCAAATGGTCATTCCATTTCAAGTTTTCTAAGGAATCTCTATACTGCTTTCCAGATTGGTTGTACCAATTTGTAGTCCCACCAGAAATGTATGAGTGTGCCTTTTCCCTCACATCTTTACCAACACTTGTTGTTTGTATTCTTGATAATTGCTATTCTGACTGATGTGAGATGAAATCTTAGTTTTGATTTGCAAGAGATGTTGCAAGAGATGTTGATTGCTAGAGATGTTGAACTTTTCTCATATATTTGTTGATTGATTGTATAACTTCTTCTGAGAAGTGTCTGTTCAGCTTCTTAGCCCATTATTTTAGTGAGTTGTTTGTTTTTCTGGTGTTAAGTTTTTTGAGTTCTTTATATATCCTGGAGATTAGTGACCCATCTTACTTGCATGTGGCAAAAATTTGCTACCAAAATGTAGGCTCTCTATTCACTTCATTAAATGTTTCTTTTCCTGGGAAAAAGCTTATTAGTTTAATTTCATCCCATTTATTGATTCTTGATTTCATTTTTCTGTGCTTTAGGAGTCTTATTAAAGAAGTTGGGGCCTAATCTGACATGATTAAGGTTTGGGCCTACTTTTTCCTCTATTAGGTACAGGAGCTCTGGTTTACTTTCTAGGTCTTTGATCTACATTGTGTAAAGTTTTGGCATGGTGAAAGATAGGGGTTTAGCTTCATTTTGCTGCATATGGATTTCCAGTTTTCCCAGCACCCTTTGTTGAAGAGGTTATCTTTTCTCCCAATGTATGTTTTTGGGTGCCTTTGTCTAGTATGAGACAACTGTATTTGAGTGGATTTTTCTCTGTGTCTTCTATTCTTGGTTAGTAGGCTTTTTATAGTGTCTTCTATTCTATACCATTGGTCTACATGTTCATTTTGGTGCTAATACCATACTGTTTTTGTTACTATAGCTTTGTAGTATAGTTCAAGGTCTGGTATTGTGATGCCTCCTGCTTCACTCTTCTTGATAAGGATTGTTTGGGCTATTCTGGGTCTTTTATTCTTCCAAATAAATTTTATGATTGCCTTTTGTATTTCTATAAGGAATGATGTTGGGATTTTAATTGGAATCACATTGAATCTATATAGTGCTTTGGGTAGTATGGCCATTTTGACAATATTGATCCTGCCTATCCAAGAGCATGGGAAATATTTCCATCTTCAAAGTCTTCTTCAATTTCTTTCTTTAGTGTCTTGTCGTTTTCATTGTAGAGGTCTTTCACCTCTTTTGTTAAATTTATTCTCAAGTATTTTTTTTTGAGGCTATTGTTAATGGGGTAGTTTTCCTAATTCCTCTTTCAGAGGATTCATCACTGATGTATAGAAATGCAATTGATTCATGGGTGTTGATTTTATATGCTGCTACTTTGCTGAATTCATTTATTAATTCTAGAAGTTTTCTGGTGGAATTTTTTGGATCCTCTAAATGTAGAATCATGTTGTTGGCAAGTAATGATAGTTTGAGTTCTTCTTTTCCTATTCATATTCCTTTATTTTTTTCATCTAATTGCTCTGGTTAGAGTTTCAAGGAATATGTTGAATAGCAGTGGTGAAGGAAGGCATCTTTTACTTGTTCCCATTTGTAGAGGGAATACTTCCAATTTTTCTCCATTTAGGTTGATGTTGGCCTTTGATATAGCATGGATAGCTTTACAAAGTTGATGTATATTTCTACTGTCCCTAGTTTTTCTAGTGTTTTGAACATAAAAGGATGCTATATTTTGTCAAATGCATTCTCTGAACCAATTGATATAATCATATGATTCTTATCTTTAAGTTTATTGATGTGATGGATTGAATTTATTGATTTCCATAGGTTGAACCAACCTTGCATCCCCAGAATGAACTCCACTGGATCATGGTGCACTATTTTTAAATATGTTTTTGTATGTGATTTGCCAAAATTTTATTCAGGATTTTTGCATCTATGTTCATCAGGGATATTGGTATTATATTTTCTTTACTTGATGTGTTTCTGCCTGAGTATGGTATTAGGGTGATTGTTGCCTCATAGAATGAGTTTGGAAATGTTTCCTCCTTTTCTATTACATGGAATAATTTGAGGAATATTAGTATTAATTCTTCTTTGTAGATCTTACACAACTTGGCTAAGAATCCATCTAATCCTGGGCTTTTCTTGGTTAGTAGGCTTCTTATGGTGTCTTCTATTTCCTTGCTGGAAATTGATCTATTTAAGTGGTGTATGTCCTCCTGGTTCAGTTTGAGTAGGGCATAGAGCTCTAGAAATTTGTTGGTGTCTTTGGGTTTTTTTTCTATTTTATTGGAGTATAAATTTTCAAAGTAGTTTCTAATTATCCTCTGTATTTCAATAGTGTCTGTCATGATTTTCCTTTTTAATCACAAATTTTATTAATTTGAGTTTTCTCTCTCATTATGGTGGCTAACGGTTTTCCAGTTTTATTTATTTTTTTTGAAGAACAAGCTTTTTGTTTCAATATTTTGAATTATTTCATTTTCATTGATTTCAGCCCTGATTTTAATCATTTCATGTCTGTTTTCTGCTTATTTTGGTGTTGGTTTGTTCCTCTTTTTCTAGGGTTTTAAGATGTATTGTCAGGTATTATTTGTTGACATTTTCTTCTTTTAATGAATTAGTTTAATGTAATGAACTTTCCTCTTAGCACTGCCTTCATAGTATCACAGATATTTTAATATATTTTATCAGAGTCCTCATTTACCTCTAAGAATTTTTTATCTCTTTCCTGATGTCTTCTCTTATCCATGAATCATTCAATAGTGTATTATTTGGCCTCCAAGTGTTGGAGTAGTTTCTATTTTTTATTTTATCATTGATTTCTAATTTCATTCCATTATGGTCAGATAGAATGGAGTGTAGTATCTTTATTTTTTGTATTTGCTAAGACTTGCTTTGACATGACATATAGTCAATTTTGAAGAAGGATCCATGTTTTGCAGAGAAGAAAAGTATATTTGCTTGTTGATGGATGGAATGTTCTATATGTCTGTTAAGTATAAATTGATTGTTTTATTGAGTTTTATATTTCCTTTTTTTAGTTTTTGTTTGGAAGATCCATCCAGTGGTGAGAGAGCTGTGTCAAAGTCATCCAGTATTACTGTGTTGTGGTCTACTTGATTCTTGTAGTTGAGAAGGTTTTGTTTGATATACATAGATGCCCCATTATTTGGAGCATAGATATTTACAATTATTATGTCTTATTGATGTATGATTCCCTTGAGTAGTATGAAATGTCCTTCTTTGTCCCTTTTTACTAATTTTGGTTTGAAGTCCACTTTATCTGATATGAGGATAGAAACCTCTACTTGTTTATGTGGTCTTTATGAGTGATACATCTTTTCCCATCCTTTCACCTTCACTCTATGGATGTATTTCCCTGCATGATGACTCTTTTGAATGCAGCATATTGCTAGGTAGTTTTTTTAAAAATCCAATATGTCAGTATATATCTTGTAATTAATGAGTTTAGGCCATTCACATTCAGGGTTATTACTGAAATATGATTTGTATTACCAGTCATTTTGGTTTATTATTGGTTCTTGACTTGGTTTCTCCTCTGATTGGCTTTTTGTTTAGTGTATTTCCTTTCTTTGCAGATTTTCATTGTTGCTTATCATTTCTTCCTCCTAGAATATTTTGCTGAGAATGCTCTGTAGTGCAGGCTTTCTCGCTGTAAATTCTTTTAACTTTTGTTTTTCATGGAAGGTTTTTATTTTGTCATCAAACCTGAAGCTTAATTTTGCTGAATATAAGATTCTTGATTGGCATTTCTTTTCTTTCAGAGCTTTGTATATGTTGTTCCAGAATCTCCTGGCGTTTAGGGTCTGGGTTGAAAAATCTGCTGAGATCCAAATTGGTCTCCCCCTATATGTAATCTGTTTTCTCTCTCTTGTAACCTTTAAAATTCTGTACTTATTCTGTATGCTAAGAATTTTCATTATAGTATGCCTTGGTTTAGATCTGTTGTAATTTTGTACATTTGGTGTCCTGTAAGCCTCTTTTATTTTATTTTCCATTTCATTCTTCATATTTGGGAAATTTTCTGATGTTATTTCTTTGAAGAGATTGTGCATTCCTTTGGTTTAAAACTCTGTGACTTCTTCTATTCCAATAAATCTTATATTTGGTCTTTTGTTGCTATCCCATAATTATTGAATGTCCTGTTCATGTTTCTTACCGTCTTCACTCTGTGGTCAACTTTATTTTCAGGATTATTTATTTTGTCTTCATTATCTGAGGTTCTGTCTTCCAAGTGATCTAGTCTGTTGGTGATGCTTTCTACTGGGTTTTTATTTGGTTTATTGTCTTCTTCATTTCCAGAATTTCTGATTTTTTCACAATCTCTAGCTCTTTCTTGAAATAATATTTTGCTACCTGTATTTACTCTCTTATCTCTTTGTTAGAGTGATCAATGGTTGCCTCTATTTGCTCTCATATCTCTGTTGGAGTGATCAATTTTTGCCTGTATTTGCTCACTTAAGTCATTCTTTATTTCACAGATTATTTTAATTATGTACATTCTGAACTCTTTCTTTAATATTTCATCTACTGCACTGTCAATGGATTCTATTATTGTAATATCTTGGATTGTTTGGGGCACTTTCTTCCCTTGTTTTTTCATGTTGATTATGTGTCTTCCTTTCTTGAAGTGTGGACATGAGATATTGTAGTTTCTACCCTATAATCTTGTAGTGACCCTGCAGATTACCTGTACCACACCTTGGTGTTCACTTCTATTCTCCAGCAGGTATCCCCAGATGCATGCTACTGCAACTAAAGGTGGTGGCAGTGGTAGTAGAGTTAACTCAAGATAGCAGTGGGGGCGGCCCAAAATGGATGCAAGCACTTTCTGAGATGGAGCTGAAAGAGTGAGACTTACAATGGCTTTGGGCTGTCTGTTTGGTGATGTAGTGCTGTGGCATGCTCTGCTGTGGCAGGTAGCTTCCTCCAGACCAAGTCTCTTGTTCCAAGTTGGAGGCTAATTCATGGGGGGGGGGCTATGGTGATGACTGCAGTGTCTCAGGATGGATTCAGTCAGGGAGGCACAGCAAGAACCTTCACTCTGTGCAGGGCAGTTTCTGGGCCTGGGCTCTCACAGTTCTGCAGTGGTGGTCCTGGGCCTGGGTCTGGGATCCCCAGGATAGCAGGGGCAGTTATGGCCTGACCTAGGCCTAGGTTCCTGCAGGGGGTCCCCAGATGTGGTCTTTGGCTCAATTCTTGCTACTACTTGCTAAGATACTGAAGTCCTATTTGGGAGGTCATTTCTTGTGCCTGTGTCTTCAAGTGTTTCCATTATGTTTTCTTTTAGTAATTGGAGAGTTTCAGGTCTTATATTTAGATGTTTCATCTATTTTGAGTTGGTTTTTTATAGGATGAGAGAAAGGTATCTATTTTCAATCTGACATATGGATATCAGTTTTTCCCAGCATCATTTGTTAAAAGGCTATATTTCTCCAGTGAATGTTTCTTGCATATTTCTTGGGAATAATTTGGCTGTGGCCACATGGCTTTGCCTTTGTGCCCTCTATTCTATATCATTGGTCTATTTCTCTGCTATTATAATGCTGCTTTTGTTACTTTACCTCTATAGTATACTTGGCAATAAGGATTGTTTTAGTTATTTTTGTTTCTTACCTCAATATGAGTTTTAGGATTCTTCATTCTAGCTCTCTGAAGAATATCATTGGTATTTTCCTGGGAATCACAATAAATTTGTAGATTGCTTTTGGCCATTTTAGCAATATCAATTCTGCCAACCCATGAATATAAGAGGTCTTTCCTTATTCTAGTGTCTTCTTTGATAACTTTCTTCAGCATTCTCTAATTTTCATTGTAGAAGTCTATCATCTTCTTGGTTAGGTTTATTCCTAGGTATTTACTTTTTGAAGCTATTATTAATGGAATTGTTTTACTGATTTCTTACTCAGCATTTTTTTACTTGTGTATAGAATAACTATTGATTTTTTGTACATCAAATTTGTATTCAGCTACTTTGCATATCTAAAAGTCTTCAGGTGGAGTACTTGGAGTCTTCTTTAATGGGATCATATTACCTGCAAATAGGTATAATTGAACTTTTTCTTTCCTTTTGAATCATTTTATTTGTGTGTCTTGCCTAAATTTTTAGTCTTTACTTTGGGAGTGGTGAGAATGGATTCCTTTGTGTTATGCCTGATCTCAGAGAAGATGCTTTCAGTCAGTTATCATCCATTTTGATGTTGGCTTTGCGTCTTTCACATATAATCTTTATTATGTTGAGGTAAAATCCTTCTGTGCCTAGATTCTTCAATGAGTTTTCCATGAAGCAAATTTTGTTGAAGGCTTTTTCTCATCCTTTGAGATGATCATGTGCATTTTATTCTTTATTTATTACATTAACCATCTGAACAAAGAATTTCTTTATTAAAACGAAAATAAAAACATGAACAAAAAGCACTTGAAATTGATAAGTTGGTTGGGAATGGGGTGAGGATAATGGAATAAAGTTTTCAATAAAAATGATCTGTTGTCTTCTATGTTACTTCACTTATTTAATATATAATAACTGTTGAATAATGATGACCAGAGAATAGAGAGTATATACATTTTACTTTGAAGACAACATTTCACATTAAATAAAGTTTATTAATAATTTTATGTGTTTAATAATGTTCTGTGATCTTTTTTTATTTCTTGTTCACAATCCAGTGTTTAAAATATAAAGACATGAGTTCTATGTTTATGTAGAATATTTGAAATCTACTTAAGCATCAAAGTCCATGCTACAAATTATACATACAAGCTCCTCTTTAAAGTAGAATAGTAGAATGTGTGTGTGTGTGTGTGTGTGTGTGTGTGTATGTGTGTGTGTGTGTTGCTAGGGATCAAATCTAGAGTGATAGTATTTTTCTTAAGAAATAATTTTGTCTGAATCTCTTTTTCTTTTCCCTTTTCTAAATTAGGCTTTCAAATTTTATTCCAGGAATTCCCTCTTCATCATAAAAAATTAGTTGCACTTTGAATACAATTTAGGTTTTATATGTATAGATTGAATGTCATATGGTAGAGTGTTATAACTGTAATGAGTTTTCTATTTAGCTGCTCATATTTGTAAATATTATACATCTTGCATTTCCACACGTGTAGTAAATTACCTTTAAATGATCTATCTTACAAACAGGTCTAGTATGTACAGAGTTACAGAGATTTTTAATAGTTTTTTCTGTGGCATCATTTTGCAAATGACAAATTAGAACTATTTCCTAATTTAAAAAAAAACAAAGATATTGTAGGTACCTAGGTTTTTGGTAAGCTCACAAAAATTAGAAATAAATTACAGTCATGAGATTATTGTACTAAAACACTCATTAATACCATAATGACCAATAATTTGATGAAAAATAAAATGATTTGATATGAAATGCCAAAATAATATCAATATATGTAGAGAGAAATAGTCAGGGAGGTCAGGTGAATAGAGTGCTTGGATATTAAGTTATGCATTCTGCAAATTTTCTTTTTACAACTTTTCACTTTTGTCATGAGTAATATTTGATTACCAATTAATAGGTATAGTCTGAGAATTTTTATTCACACCCATGTCCCAAAAGTTTTAGAGTAGCTTTTGGCTTTAATAATTTCAGAAGTATGAACACTATAACCTTAAACAGACTGATATTTTGGTATTTAAGTTTTTTGATTATTTAATTAGTTCTGTAAATTTTGAATAACAAAAGTCTATTATCACTTTTTGTTCTTTCTGACTAATGATAGCAACACTGGCCAACATATACTTTTTTCCCCTTAGTTTTATTTATTTATTTAATATAATTAGGTATACATAATAGCAGTGTGCATTTTGATTTATTGTACACAGATGGAGCACAACTTTTCATTTTTCTGATTGTATGTGATGTAGAATCACAACATACGTACAGCCATACATAAAGCTAGGGCTATGATGTCCACCATATTCCACCATCTTTACTGTCTCCATGCCCCCTCCCCTCTCCCAACCCTGTGACCAAATTTCCTCCATTCTTCCCGTGTCCTCCCCGACATTATGGATCAGCATCCACTTATCAGAGAGAATACTCAGCATTTGTTTTTTTGAGATTGGCTTACTTAGAATGATATTCTCCAACTCCATACATTTACCTGCAAATGCCATAATTTTATTCTCTTTTATTGCTGAGTAATATTGCATTGTGTATATATACCACAGTTTCTTTATCCATTCATCTATTAAAGGGCATCTGGGTTGGTTCCCCAGATTAGCTATTGTGAATTGAGCTGCTATAAACATAAAAGTGGCTGCATCACTGTAGTATGCTATTTTTATCTTCTGGGTATAGACCAAGGAGTGTTATAGCTGGGTCAAATGGTGGTTCCATTCCGAGTTTTCTAAAGAATCTCCATACTGCTTTCCAGATTCGTTGTACCAATTTGCAGTCCCAATAGCAATGCATGAGTGTGCCTTTTCCCCCACACCCTCATCAACACTTATTGTTGTTTGTATTCTTGATAATTGCCCTTGTGACTGGCATGAGATAAAATCTTAGCATAGTTTTGATTTGCATTTCTCTAATTGCTAGAGATGTTGAACATTTTTTCATATGTCTGTTGATCAATTGTATATCTTCTTCTGTAAAGTTTGTGTTCAGCTCCTTGGCCCATTTATTGATTTGGTTGTTTATTTTTTTTGATGTTAAGTTTTTTGAGTTCTTTATATATCCTGGAGATTAGTGCTCTATCAGATGTGCATGTGGCAAAGATTTGTTCCCAGAATGTCAGATTTCTGTTCACTTCATTGATTGTTTCTTTTGCTGAGAAGAAGCTTTTTAGTTTGAATCCATCCTACTTATTGATTCTTGATTTTACTTCTTGTGCTATAAGAGTCTTATTAAGGAAGTAAGGTCCTAATCTGACATGATGAAGATTTGGGCCTACTTTCTCCTTAATTAGATGCAGTGTCTCTGGTCTAATTCCCAGGTCCTTGATCTACTTTGAGTTGAATTTTGTGCATGGTAAGAGATAGGGGCTTAGTTTCATTTTGCTGCATATGGATTTCCAGTTTTCCCAGCACCATTTGTTGAAGAGGCTATCTTTTCTCCAGTATGTGTGTTTGTCTCTTTTGTCGAGTATAAGATAACTGTATTTAATGGGTTCATACCTGTGTCTTCTATTTTATACCATTGGTCTACATGTCTACTTTGGTGCTAGTATATGCTGGTTTTTTTACTATAGTTTTGTATCATAGTTTAATGTTTGGTATTGTGACTCCTCCTGTTTCACTCTTCTTGCTGAGGATTGCTTTGGCTATTCTGAATCTCTTATTCTTCCAGATGAAAATTCAGAACCCCAATACTATATGTTCTTATATTTCACAACTTTCATATACCTAGGTTTGCATCTGAATCGTGGTACTATTTGTGGGAATTCAAAGAATATTAGCTAACTCTTATGAAAAAATTGAACCAATAATACTATTTTGCAGGTTTCCTGTGAGAACTAGTAAAAATATACATACATTTTCCATAATGGTAGCTGAGACTTGGTGGATGGTACCTAACTTGGGAATGAGAATCACTTCTGCCAATTATTCATTTGATTTTCTTTTAATTCACATTGGATGGTTAAGCCCAAGTGAAAAGGGAATAGTACATGTAAGGGAAGCCAGAATAAATCATGTCTATGGTATTATTCAATAACTATGGCCTTTGTGACCATAGAATATACTAAAATTTTTTAAGCATATCCCATCTTTTGATTTACAAAATAATAGTGAGACAATCAATTTAACTTCCACTGAGCCTTCGCAACTGAATATAGTATAGAAAGGTGATAAAGATTCTCATTTGCTGTGAGATAAAATTGATTTCCATTCTTTCAACTATCACTTAATAACTATGTATCCATTTCTTAATTCACTTTCACCAAACCTCAATTTTCTCATGCATATAATCTGTGTATCCCAAACTCAACTAAACTCCATTTGAGCAACCCCGAGCTTTGCAACTTATAAGTGGACTTGATAAAGTTGATCTACATTTTTGTGAAGGCCAAGGTACTTCCCCAGCTTTCCAAATATTTCTGCAACATGAGATGAATCTTGGCTTCTGTTGTAAGTGTGTCTATGTCCCTCTTCACTAGAACATGCCACATATGTTGCCTACAGAAAGCACTGGCTTTTCCTTCTCAGTTGGCTGCTGCATTTCCAAAGTTAGAACACCATGAACCAGCCATAAAGCTTTTATCAAAGGATGCGCTTAATAGATTTTCCCTATATATCTAGATTCTTTAATATCTGCTATTCAAATTAAACACCATTATTACCAAGTATCTGACATTGTAAAGATGTGATAAAATCACAGTGTCTTCCCTTGTCCTGCCATCAGAGAGTCAGCAGCAGTTTTAGAACACAAGATATGTGTGGGTAAGAACACAGGATATGTGTAGGGATTTTGAGAATAAAAGTATATTGTCTTAGGTTAGTTGTGAAAAGAACAGGGTGGATGTTCATAAAATTCTTAACACAGTATAAGGTGCATAGTAAGTTTTCAATAAAAAGATTTTCCATACTAAGATGGGATTTCATACGTATATTGATGTCTTTTTTTAGTTAAGGATATAAGAATCGAAATGATATTGGTTATACAACTGTCACTTATTTTATTGATGAGGGAACTGAGATTGAAGATGTTGGTTAACTTGTCCATGAAGACACAGTCTGTAGGAATAGATTCAAGATGGAAAATCATGGTGAGATAATCTAGTAATGATTAATAACTGTAAAAGATCAAAAAATGCTCATTCTCAACCACAGGCCTGAAACCATTCAAATAACAACAATGAACCACAGTTAAGGATTGCTCAGATTGCTCAACTATTTCCTAGAGTTCTTTTGGTGGGAAAATAGAAGGCTGGGTAACTATGAACTGTGTTTGAAATATTAACATGGGAAGCTTGCTATATCCCAACACTACCATACAGAATATTTCTCAATTATCTCTTCTCACCCCACTTTCTCTTCTGGCACTTCAGAATCAAAGTTATATGCAGTAATTGCTGTGAAGAAACATATTTACACAAAGAAAACTGGATTTAGGTTAAACAGCAAGATATAGTTTCATCTCTTCACATCCTTTTGGAAATTTCCTTTTGAGCAAAATAACTATTTTTTCTTGAGGGCTGTTCAATGCATTATAGGAAGTTCACCAAGTTTCCTGGCCTCTGCCCTCTAAGTGACAATAGCACCTGCTCATTTTTATTCTCATTTATGAAAAAAAAATCTCCAAAACCTATTGACAAGTATTCTCTGAGAAACAAAATTGTGAACAACTGGTTTATATTATGAATCAAGATGTAATCCTAGAATAACTACCAAAATTTTGGGGAATCAGAATAATGAGAAAAAAAATTACTAAAACACTCCTATGGAGGCCCCATACTAGGAGATTCTGATGGAGCAGATGTGCTGTGGGTGCAGGTAATCACTTTTACACTAAATTCCCCAGGTAGTTACCCCCAAAAGACTGAAAAAATGTCACTACAGACAAAAGGGAAGTTGCAACTCTACTAATAGAGGAATATACAAATGGACTGTCAGTTGTAAGTGCATTACAGGAAATCTGGCTCAAGTGTTCCAAATTGTCAAGGATACATGAACCAAGAGATAATTTTTCTTACCAAAGGGATATGGGGTTGAGTGAAATATGTACTCTTGACATATACAATATCGACACATACACTAATGAGGGCTGGGAGGGTGGATCCTGCTAGCTTATTCACTCAGTAAACCCATTTCAGACTAAACCTTATATTATGATGGCGAATGCTCGTCTGGGTGGAAAGGTTATGATGCATCAGTCAAGATTCTACATTTGGGAGTTGTATACCTCATCCATTAGCATACAGACAGAATGATATAGTAGCTAAGAGCAGGAGATTCATTGTATTTGATTTCAGGCTTCACTGCTCAATAGCTGTATAATCTTGGAAAGCTACTTTATCTCTTTTTTACTACAGTTTTCTTATTTATAAAGTGAGGATAATATGAGTTACTTTTGGTAGACACAATAATGACACCCCAAAGATGTTGACCTCTGAATCCCTGTTGTATGGAAATATGTTACCTTCAGTGGTAGAGGGAATTTTGCAAATACTAATAAATTAAGGATTGTGAAAAGCAGGGTTATACTGGATGATCTGATTGGGTTTAGTGAAACCATGAATGTCTTTACAAGAGATAGGCAAAGGAATACTGGAATACACAAGAGGAAGTGACAAGGAGGAGACATTAGAGTGATATGGCCAAAGCCAAATGTCAGCATTCTTTGGAGACCAGAATTGAGGTGAAATAGATTATTACTGGGAATCTCTAAAACTCCAACTTCCCCATCACTTTATTTTAGCTCCATAAGAATCACTTCAGACTTCTGACAAGCAGAGAATAAGTTTTGTTATTTTAGACCATTAAGATGACTCTTAATTGTTACAGGAGCAACAAAAATTAATACATTTTCTGATATTATTGCTATAAGGATTACTTGTATTGATGGATATAAGATACCTAGAAGAGTGTTACGCAGCAAATATCAATGTGTTGGCTTTTATAATTCATAATATACTGTATTTCTCTAAAGCATAGCTTTGTTCTAAATGATGTAATGTTATTGACATAGTCCATGATGATTTCTCATAAATGTATCAATAACCTGCCTGCAGGAACTGTTCAAGGATACATGATAGTGCCCTACTTGATCTAATAGCCCTAAAGATTTCAAGAATGAAGAAAAAAAGTGATCCAAAGTATATTAAGCATATATTAAGTATATTTTTTCATATATATGGAACTAAAATTCCCCTGTGGGGAAATTGGATGCAATTATATAGTTTATAGAGTTGTAGGTTACATCTGATCAAACTCTACATTTATTGCAGAATTCTACTGTCAATAATTTTGAGTTTCTGATTCCAAACTGCAATAGTAAGTTCCAATATGTAGACTCTTATCAACTTAAATTAAAATTTTGGCTAATTAAAAGCTATTTTGTAGAATGATTTCCTTTTAAAATTTTATATGTATGCTTTGTCTTTCAAAAATTACAACAGCCATGCAAACTGATCCCATGCATTTTAAATAGAAAAAATAAATAAATAACTTCCTTTCCTTCCCTACACAAAAAGTATCTAAATCTGTGATATTAAAATTATATTCTTTTCTAGTTTCATAAATTAATGTACCTAATGTCTTTATAATTTATTAAAGTTAAAAATATTTTCACATAAAGTATTTTATTTTCAAAATAGCTAAGAGTAGGTAAGAAATATATCTATGATTAGTCCCACTTTACAGATAAGAAAATGGAGGCAAAAGAGTTTTAATGATTTACCTCATGTTACTTTCTTTTTTGAAGAAAAGGGATTATAAGTGATATCTTCTCACTCCTCATTCAGTATTTTAAATATTTTTTATATAATTGGATTGATTTTTAAAGACCAGGAGGAAAAGACCCATTGAGATACTTCTATGAATTTTGCACAGGAAACAGAATAAGACAGCAGTTTGCAGGGCTTCAGCAGTACAAAGCACACAGTGCCTAAAGTCAAACTCCTGGACAAAAAGAAACTTCACAAAGCAGCATGGAAGTGCATTAGCATCGTGTGAGACAAAGGCTTGTTTTGACTGCCCACATCTTCTTTTCTTACCTATGTTTGCTGCAGGGAGAATATTTGGTGACGTTTACCTGGTACTGGTTATTAAGAGCTCTGTATTCTCCTAGCAATGTGAGAGAGCATTAATGAGATGGTGCTTAGGCCAGAGCCTGTCACCTCTGGCTTATTCCAAGTTCCCAAGACACTGTGGCTCAGCCAATAGACGGTATCTTTATCAGAATTTTAGTTCTATTAGAACTCTAATGAGGGTCACTACACTGCAGTGAAAACCCTATGGTCCACTGGCTCTGCAAATAGCAGTTACTAAAGATGGGAACACATTCGCATCACCGTGATCAGATGGTTACTGCATTACCCTCTGTCACTGATTCAGGGTGCGTGAGTACTTGCATTCTTTTATCAAGGAGAAATGAGAAAGATTTAATTCTGCTGGATAGCATGTATTATTTGTCATTTAAACCTGATTCAGCAGTGCATTTTAAAACGTTTTGTAGAAGATAAATGAACTATAAAAATAGGGTGAAAATACTCTTAGCATTCCACAAGGATGTCGGATTCAATACATGACCTTCTTGACTTTAATTACTATGCCATGTCTACTGCTGGCAATTATCAAATAAGTGAAAATCTTAGTTAATGTTCTAAGCATAATCATGAAAACAAAGTAATTCTTATGCCAGTACATCTATTATTTGCTAGTTCACCCTCTCACATTTTAAAAAGCACACATCAAATGGAAATTTGATATTCCATTTTTTTTGTTCTTACTTTTCTGTTTAATCATATCAATGAACATCAGAAGGATTTTGCATTTTTCAAGAGAAACATTAAATATTCATTAGGAGGGTTTTCCTCATTTATGAAGGCTTACTCAATTCACTGTCATGACAATTTCACAGAAAAAGATGGCTTTAACTAAATGCACATCATCAAATCAAGAGTGAACAATTCAGAAATTGCTCCCTTTTATCTCATCAACTCATATCTACTCTTCTTTCATTCCATATTGCTCGTCCAGTAATATAACCCAGAAGTCTAAGTTCTTCATGGTTTTGCCTACTATGGAAAATTCTGTTATCAGTCAACCTTTTCCTTTTTTAAATATTTAATCCCATTTTATATTCGAAATTGAAGAACAACATAAATTTTTGTCTTTGCATTTTTCTCAAGGTATCCTCTTCCAAAAGCATTTATAAAATTCAGAGTAATGTCTTGGGCTATGGTGATTACCACTGTCTGGACCATACGAGTATCATTGATCTGTGACTCAGTCTTTCAATGCATTTAACAGTTGGATCACTTTTAATATTACTTTAAGGAGAAAACAGAAAATATACTTTATTTGTATCTACTATTCATTTTAAATTGTTTTTAAATACTTCTCATAATTTCTGAGTTTTTGAGTTTTCCATCATAAAATAATCATTGACAGATGCATATTTATATTTCATAATACTTCCATTGTCAAACTATATTTTGATATTGAGTTATAATTATGTGTTCTGAAATTTTTGATCTTCACTTTCTAATGTGCATGTGTCAGGGTAGTACAGTTTAGTGACTAAAGGCAGGAACATAAGGACAGGTGCCTGTGTTCATCTCCTTCCTATGATAATGTATAAGCTATACAACTTCAAATAAATTACTTAGGATCACAAAGGTAATATTAGTATCTCAAGATAATTTCTGCAGTTTAATTGAACAAACATTATACTTTTCAATAAAAGCTAAACTTTCCTTTGTTGGAAAGCTTTTAAGAGCTAGTTCAATTTCATTAATTGATTACTTTAGATTTTCTATGTCCTATGGTTCAATTTTGTTAGGTTATGTCTCTAGAAATTTGTCAGTATCTTTGAGATTTTTTTATCTTATTGGACTATAAATTTTCAAAATAGGTTCTAGTGATCTTCAGGATTTCAGTGGTGTCTGTGATATTTCCTTTTTCATCTCAATTTTGCTAAGTTGGGTCTTCTCTTTCTTTTAGTCTAATTTGCTAAGGGTTTATCAATCTTGTTTATTCTTTCAAAGAACTAATTGTTTCATTGAGTTTCTATTTTTTTTTTTTTTGGTACTGGAGATTGAACTCAGGGGCACTCAACCACTGTGCCACATCCCCAGCACTATTTTGTGTTTTATGTAGAGACAGGGTCTCATTGAGTTGCTTAGCACCTCGCGGTTGCTGAGTCTGGCTTTGAACTCGTAATTCTCCTGTCTCAGCCTCCCAAAGTACAGGGATAGGCGTGCGCCACCGCACCCTGCTTATTTCTATTTTTTTAACATAGCAACTCAGTGTTATAAATTTTCCTCTTAGAACTGCCTTCACACTATCACAGAGATTTTGATATGTTGTATTACTTTTCTCATCTGATTCTAAGAAATTTTTTATTTCTCCCCTTATTTCGTATGCTATCCATCCATCATTCAAAAGAGTATTGTTTAATCTTCAGATGGCAACATGGTCTTAGATTTTTATCATGTGTTTGATTTCTAATTTCATTTCACTATTTTCTGATAGGATACAAGGAATTATCTCTAATTTTTTTGCATTTGCTAAGATTTTCCTTGTGTCTTAAAATATGATCTTTGGACTATTCAGTATTTAGTACTATTACAAAAAATGTTAGTAACTTGTAGTATGTGTATATGTGACATATATATATTTATATGTAATATATATTCCTTTTATTATATTTATTAATAACAATATATTTGTAAATAAGTGATAGTTATATAAATAATTTATAAATAAGTGATAGTTATGTAAATAATAAGTGATAGTTATGTAAATAAGTGATAGTTACATAAATAATAATAGTTATATAAATAAGTGATAGTTATGTAAATTTTTTTTTTTGGTGGTGGTGCTGGGGATTGAACCCAGGCCCTTATTGCATGCTGGGCAAGTGCTTTGTTCTAAGGTAAAAAAAACAGGCCATTTCAATTTTCTTCTCTTAAAAATTCTATGGGGCTTGCTACTTTCGTATTACTGCCTGAAGATGCATATGAATTCCTCCAAAAATCTCTAATATATAGTTGAATTTAACCATTTTTAACTGTCAAATTTTTGCCTATTTTTTTAATTGTCACTAACATAATGAATTTCTGTGTAATAGGTAAGTTAACAGTTTTCGTCATTCCTAATGATGAGTCAGTATCAACACAAGTCTTGCTAGATGGGACAATTTCTTGGAATTTAATACTTTCTAATTGGAAGAAGTTTTTCTAATGATCATATCTGATTCTGTAGTTCTATAGATAGATATAGTAAAGATTAGAGGATTCAAGAGAATTTTCCAGATCCGAACCCTATTTTACGCTCATTTAAGATTTTAATATATGATTTTCTCATTTTTACCAAAATTACTCCAGTATTTTGCATATTCTTGAATCTAAATAATTCATTTTCTTTAGAGAATAATAATTACTTTCTGCTGTTTAAGTACAAGATTTTTATTTTGAAAATGGATTTAAGAAAATTCCAATTTTGTCAAATGTATGTACTGAATGCAGTCTTCTAAGTTCCTTTAATACCATTAGTCTAAAACTGACATCAACCAGATTTACTGTTACTCAGAAACAAGGGGGAAAAGCCTCTAAAATGTAAAGCACTGCTCTTGTAGTTTTAAAAAATGTTGTCTCTGCTGCCAAGAAGCTTAAGCTTTCAGATGATTTACCTTGAGAATAGCCGAGGATCGATAAGATGGTTTTAGGAGTAAAAAATAAGTGAAATTGAAAACAAACAAACAAAACAACAACAACAAACTAACCAAAACAGAAATGTTATAGAAAAACAAAAATGATCTGATGTATGGAAAGAAAAATAAATCATGAACTAATAAAAGAGGCTTTAAAACCAAACATGAGAGACTTGTTCCTGGGATTAAAAAAAAAGAAGAAGAAAAGGAAAAGAAAGAGAGAAATACCAATTGAATAGTTCACATATTTTTTATCTTAAAAAACAAACAAACACACAAACAAGAAAGTAAAATAATATGACATGTTATGACATTTTCAGGCAGAATAACACTTCCATAACCAGAGTACGTAGGTTATTGCTTTTGACAGGGGAATTTAGGAAATAAACAGTTGCCTACAGTGAATAACAGGAAGTCATCCATACTCAAATATCTTATCTTCTTTATCCATACTCCTAACAGCTTTCTTGGTAGGACCATTTCAATTTAATTAGTCATATTGTTAAAAGACAATATAATGATGTTCAAAATTTTATTACCATGTGCAATTAGTAAAAATTGTAATTATCTAAAATTCCTGTAGGATGAACTCCAAAGTATAATGGCTTAGAATTTTAAATTATTCTATACCTTGTATAATATTGATGGAATAAAATAAAAATTTTATTTTTATTTAAATTATAGCACAGACTTAAAGTCTAGAGACATAGAGTATGTTAGTTTATCTTTTATTATAATATAACCACTTTGTAATATGCATTTACTCATGTAGCCATTTATGTGTGTGTGTGTGTGTGTATGTGTGTGTGTGTGTGTGTGTGTGTAAGTCTACAAAGACTTTCAGTCTTTGTAGCCACCCTGAATACTTGATGCTGGATATATCCAACATATAAAAAATATCTTGAAGAATGTTGCTGCTGTAATCCTAACACTTTGGGAGGCTGAGACAGGAGAATCACGAGTTCAAAGGAGCCTCAGCAATGGCAAGGCACTAAGCAACTCAGTGAGACTCTGTCTCTACATAAAAAACACAGAAAATAGAACTAGGGATGTGGCTCAGTGGTCAAGTACCCGAGTTCAATCCCTGGTACAAAAAAAAAGAATGTTGTTGCCTTCACAACTGTAACAATTGAGGAATTAAAAAGAACATTAGTGTTACTCTGGTTTGGTTTCCTTTCTAATAGAGCTTCCTCCTGAAATTCTGACAAACATATTTTTAATATATAATCAATCTAAAAGAAAGGAGATTAGAAATATTGAAGTCATATCAAATTACTCACAAGCTCCAATTGCTAGGATTATTTTCATTTTATTAATTTAGAAACTAGGAGTAGAAATGGAATAGAACATATATGGTCACAGTGGAGACACAAGAAGTTTAGGTTAGTAACCACTTTTCAGGGAATGACTGGCAACAGCCCTCTTCCTAGAGGTGTCTGATTAAATCCACCTCACAGGTTAAATACGATAAACTGAAAGCAGCAAAATTGTCCCTTTGTTCCCCCTCACTGGGAAATAGGAAATAGAAAGCCATTCATATGGCTTGAAAACTGTCAACTTTTACTTTAGTCAATAAACAATTTAATTTGAAACAATATATTGACAGAGATATTTGTTGTTGTCTTTAAAAAGAAAATGAAGATGGGCATGGTGGTATCCTCAGCTACTCAGGAGGCTGAGGCAAGAGAGTCACACATTCAAGAATAGAACAACCTCTTCGTAGCAAGCCCTATATTAAAAAAGGAAGGAAGGAAGGAATATATATATTAATATATATACTTATATATATTAATATATAATTAATGCATATTTCACATGCATTTATGTCTGTGATGTGTATTGAAATGCATACGGTCTCTCAATATCTCCAATAAATAAAAAAAAAGTACATCTTTTTAAACTGAAACCTGCTAATTCATAAATAAGACAAATAGAAATTACAAAAACTACAAATACAAATAGCTATGGGTTTGGAGGCAATTTATCAATAGAATTCTAGATCTTAAGTTTTCGCCGCTTCACAAATGGTATTCTGGTGCACCCTCTATGTTCATTAATCCTTCACTCTATTATTATCTATGGGTTTAAATAATGGTTATGAAAATTCATTGAGTCTAACTCTTAAGGAATCTTTACATGTCCAGTTTATGAAAAGCTGTGAACATTTGATTCTAACAAGAAAATTCACATGACAGGAATGAAATCCATATTTAAAAGAATATCCCCTGAAAACAGGGGATATTTGTTTATCAACAAATTAGAATTTCATTAGTAATAAAATGAACATGTTTGTTTAGAAACAAGTGAAATTCTAGTGAAGATGAAAATGCTCTACAGAAGAATGTGCTATTATCATAGGTAGCATGTTAGGGAACATTATATTATGGCTAAATAATGACTAAGCTATATTTTAATTTCAAAGAAAATGTGTTTGCAACAAATAGCAAAAATATCATAATATTTAACATATATTTATATGCATTTTAATATATAACATACATTCAAAGTATAATATATAATATCATGTTATGCTTGAATTCCTTTTTCATTCCAATTCAGGTATTTGGTAATTTTGTGTAGATCAAAGTTTATGTGCAAATGCTATTTATAGTTGGCCGTGCAGTAAATTGTGATCACTTTTATTTATTTCCAATATTTTCCTTTTATTCCTTATAATTGATAATTACCCTTTTTCATTGGTAGTGGTGACTTGTTTAATTTTAAATGAATGTGTTCTACTGCACTTATTCATGTCTAAATCTCTTCTTAAAATATTCAAACCCATGGTATATAGATATTACAGTGGTTTCATCTTTCTAAGGATCTGACTTGGAGCACTTGGGGGTGATCTATTCTGATATGCCAGTTTCACAGCTGTCATCTTGAAATTGCTATTAACAGTTGCTCTGGGGACTTCAGTCGATATGTGGTGTATATATCTCAAAGCTTTCACTTTTTTCTTTTGTTTCTTGTTTCACTGGAGCAGATCCACCAGGGAAAATGTGAGAAAAATGTTTGAGAATATCAGGTAAAAATATCTTGAAGCAAAGATGCAAGCTTAACAGGTGATGAAGTGAACAAAATTTTGTCTTTTTTTTAAATCAGGTATTGTGAAATTTAGGCCTGTTTTTCCCTTGCTGTTTTTATGATTGGTACAGATGAAAAGAAGAGAAAGAAAACTTCTTAATCAATCTTATCATATGCATATTTGGGTAATAAAATCTACATGGCCTAACTTATTGAAAATATCCTGTCTTTTATAATTATCACCACTTCTTGCTATCTTCCATTTAGAACTACATTGCTATTGTGATTTACTAACATAAATCACCATAATATACAACAAACCAGTGATGTCACTGTATTGTGTACTTCTATGAAAACTTTTGTGTGAATAAAATAATAAAGCAGTTCACTACAAAATTAAACCATAATTTTAATTAAATTTAATACTTGTTCAAAGTATTAAACAGCATTAAATAATCAAAAGGTGAAAGCAATTTTGATTCACTATTTGAAGGCCTTGGCTCATTGCTTGTGGTTACCTATGTCACCTTTGATTAACTTGTAGCCATTGTGTTTCTTTATGATTTGTATATGATTAGTTTCTTCTTAAGTCTTACAGCCTTAGTTTACATGTTCTAGAATTTTATGTGCCTAGATGTGGTTCTATTTTCAAACATCATGCTGGACGCATCAAACTATGTTTTCGTGATACAAGGGTATTTTGTTTTAATTATATTACATATAATAATCTTCCCAATCTATTCTCTTTGAAATAGTATCTATTCAGACGTTAGATAGCCTGGAGCAGACTTCTGATAATCAAATCTCCTCCTCCTGTTTTTCTTATGTTCGTAATTCTACTTTATTTCAAGAGAACTTCTCCAACTACGTGTTACAATATGTCCACTAGATGTATTTTTTTTTTTTTTTTTTTTGGTACCGGGGATTGAACTCAGGGGCACTCTACCACTGAGCCACATCCCCAGCCCTATTTTGTATTTTATGTAGAGACAGGGTCTCACTGAGTTGCTTAGCGCCTCGCCATTGCTGAGGCTGGCTTTGAACTCGCGATTCTCCTGTCTCAGCCTCCCTGAGTGCTGGGATTACAGGCTT
>PVHX01011714.1:0-62776 GCA_004024805.1 Geosciurus inauris
CACAACCAGCTGGTGGGCTGTGGCAGTGGCAGGGGCCCAGTCTGGCTACACAAACTGCTGTTGCTGCTGCTGCTGCTGCTTGGTGGCAGCCTTGCTGGCAAGGTCCTTGGCTTTCTCTGTAGCTGCCAGTGCTGTCTCCTTTGCCTTCTCCTTGGCTTCCTTGGCTGTCTCAACAAGTGTTTTGGAAGGGGCCTCACCTTGCAGCTTGGCCAAGATGTATTCAAAACCCTTCATAGTCTTGGTCACATTGCTTTTGAACCGGGCGAGACCAAATTCCTGGACAGCTCTAGAGACACCAAATAAACTAGAGGAGACCCAGGCTTCCCGGCGGATTTCGGTCCAGCCACTGTTGTCAGAGTTCACACGGTAAACACATCGTTCCTCCACCACCATCAGCCGGGAGTGGTTGATATTCCAGGTGAAGGTGGTCATGGTCTGATTCTGTGGGTCCACAACAGAGTCCTCCAGGATGTACACCGAGTGAGCAACGTTGGCAGGAAACAGTCGCTCTGCCCAGCGGGGCTTCCTGTTGGTCTTGGTCAGGAGTCTCCGGGACAGGAGCTTCTGGTCAGGGGTCACCTCCCGGTGTACTATGTCTTCCGTTAAGACATGTTTGCTATAGGGATTCGGGTACCGCTGCCAGAAGGCAGCGAACACTTGGTCCCAGGAACTTCGGAGCACGCTCTGGCCCAGGAAATATTTCACCATTGTCCCGGCCGGGGCGGGCTCAGCACCTGCGCATCATCAGGGGTGTAGAGCCCGGGGGGCACGCGGAGGCCGGGCCGACTCTCGGCGCACGCCCGCCAGGCTCGCAACTCAGTCACCACTGCGCCGCACCCAAGTCACTGCCGCTGCCGCTGCCGCCATGAGGGATTGTCTTAATGGGACCATTTCTGGGCTGGTTTTCCAACACGGTGCTGGGCACAGACAAGAGGGGCTTCCCACCATAGGGCTGCCACAGGACGTGAAGGCTCCGCTCCCAGATTTCTCTCCCCGTTTTCTTCTACTTGCTTCCAAATAACCCCAGAGAGATGGATCCTCTGGGTCCTTCCAAGGACCCAGGTTCTCATGGATGAGGAGAAAGACTGGTGTCTTGTGAACCTTAAGGGGTATGCAGAGGGCTCAAGCCCAGAAAGGGGACCTTCTTCAACAACGATGACCTCGCCTCACAGGATGGCTAGTTCCCAGGGACTGAAGACCACATCTTGAGCTGAGAGAGATGTGATCAGAGATCTCACTTTTCTTGGGATTCTTCCAATCTGGGGTGACCTGTTTTTCTTGTCTCTAGCATTTTCTTTGTGATATCACAAACATTGGACCATGATTTTCACTGGGTACTTGAGGCTAAACTTTTAATTTTGTTTTATAAACTAGCTAACTTTTTTCTTTTTTTTTAAATCTTAGAGTAAGACATCAATAACTCTGTTCATATTTTAGGGGTTTTTTTTTTCTGTACATAATTATGCCACATAGACTAGGAGTTTTTCATAAGCAAAGATACCCTAAAAAGCAGGTTTCATTTGGTTCTTGTCTCTCTCTCACGACGCAGTAAGAAAGCTGGGCTGTTCTGCCCTCTAATCCTTTTGCTGGAAAGTTTTAAGGCAGAGGATGCTCACAAGAACACACCTGGGTCAGCAAGGTTTCTGAGACACATCTGTTGAAGTTCACCTGCTGATTAATGTGACTGAGAAAACATGTTTCCATTACTTTAATCAGCTCAGCCATTCCTCTTAGATGCCTTCACAATCGGCTACTTAATTTTTGATGATTATTGTAGCTACCTCTGGTTGATCACCTATTGTGAAGAAAGTAATTTACGTGTATTATTGAATTTTATCCTCATACCAATGAGCAGGCTCATCACACCTGTTATTAGCAAAGAAGGCTGGTGTTTTGTAAGGTGCCTCCTGATCACAGAGCATTTAAGAGGAAAGGTCACAGTCGACCTGAGGTCATGCTCCACCGCAGGTCTGTACCAACCAGGTGTACGCTCCTTGTTTGTATGGAAACCAGATGTTCCTGCTCATTTATTTCTTCATAGACCTTCATGTGACAATGTCACAGACCACATTCATACTTATGAATTACATTATTTCCTCTGTGCTTTTCTCCAGTTCAAAAATACCACAATGTAGAGCAGAAAGTGTGGCTGAGTTGGTTTATTTCCCATTGGGTGTCCACTCTAAGAGCTTCCGGCTAGCAGCCACTACAGATGATGCAATTAGTTGGACGAACATGGAAAACTTAAACATCAGACCGAGACACGCAGGAATACATTGCTATTATTTCAGTCAATGTTTAAAGTTCATTTAATTTAGGCTTCCTCCCTTTTGTCCCTTTGGAACAATGAGATGCTCCAAACATTGGACTTACTTCAATTCAGTTGGCTCTGTAGCAAGCTTTGGTTCAGTAGCACGGCACAGAATAGCTTCGTTGACGGATTTTCCTTTCCTTTTTCTTTCTTTCTTTTTCTCTTCTTTCATACATTTTTTAAAATATAGAATGAAATTTATCATTATTCTTCTGTTTCTAATTCAAATTAGGGTTGGTGGAAATACTGAAGCATGGTTCTTCTGAATCGGTTGGTAAAGTTCCCACCTCAAGCTCTCCCCACGTGTCCCCAGCCACCAAAGCCCCAGCTACTTCCCTGTCTCGTTGTCCACTCTGGGCTAATGACTTAGTACCTGCACAGGGCCAGCTTGGCATCCTCCTGGTCAAATGTGATCCTCTCCAGTGCCTGGAGTCTAAGGTCCTCAGAACATTCTCAAACTAAAACGAGCTGTAATAACATGTTAACCGTGGAGATAGACACCAAGCCACAAACTGTAAGTCTGCCTTAAACTCAAGTTTCACAATCTAAAATTACAGGCTACCTGAGCTCTAGCAAACTCGAATTCTTCCTTGTATTAAGATTATACTTGAATAAAGAAGGATATTTCTTTATTTCCAATCATATGATAAATTTACAGGATCTAGGATAGTAATAAAAAGGTAACTAAATTAAAATGAACTTCAAAGTTGTATTTTACTCCTAAAACAACAATCCATTTCTTTCACCTCAGAGCAAGGACGATCAGTGTAGAGATAGGTTTTGCATCTTTGCTACTAGAAAAGAGAGGATTAAAAACTTTCCCAATCTATCCACTGCCTGCTCAGCACAGCGTGCAATTAAGGAACAAGTGAATAAAACAAATGATGCTCTATATCTGTTTATGCTTCTCATTCTTGAAGAACTCAGGCAGCTTATTGCCTGTTTTGGAGGGAGTCCCAGGATGAATTTGACCTCATCCCCTCTTTCGGACGTGGGCTCTGGCAGGAAGGCCCACTCATTCATGCCTGGTGTGTGCTAGCAGTCACCTAAGGTTTTCCATTTTCCAGCAGATAGGGTGCCACGGACTCCTGGAGTCTCCATGCATGAACTTGCTTATTTTATTGTGTTATTGTCTCATTCTATTTCCTTTTTCTTCATTCTTACTTAGTTTTTATTTCATAGCTTAAATTTCTCCTTGCCCTCACTTGCTTAGCCCAATAGCTGAGACTGTCCCAGGCCCATTAAAGATGCAGGTGGACATGGCCCCTGCCATGGCCCTGCACGTTGTCCGCTGCAGATGACCCTGTCAGGGGGCAGTGTGGTCAGCAGGCTGCGGTGGCAGCTGTGCCCAGGATGGGTAGTGATGGGTGGTGATGGCTCCCTAACTTGGTCACATCATCCCACAGAAGCGCTGGATGAGGTCCACAGCACCCCACGACTCTCTGCCAGGCACCGCAGCTCACAGCTGGCTGAGGACGGGGGCTGTGCTGCTCTCAGCGGACCCTGCACTCTGAAAGTGGTGTCATGGAGGGTGGCATTCAGCCAAACCAGTTCTTTCCTGTTCAGAAGGAACCCTGAGCCTCTGCCAAGAATTTCAAGGATGCGAGTTGTTTTGGTCTTGTTAATGTTGTAGTCTTCAGAAGTCTGCTTCTACTTGAGCTGAATTCTGGTCAAGATGGTTCCCCCTGGGCCGCAGTGAAGGCTGCCAAGCGGTTGGGATGGTATTTGGGCAGCACGGGGGACCCTACAGGAATGTCTCCTCAGCTAACAATGAGAAGCAATGCCTCCCCCAACAGACCATAACATCAGCACTTTAACTTCAGAAGTTATTTTTACGTTCACATGGTACTTGATCCTTAGCATCACCTCGAGGGAGAGATGGAATAGGTCTTATTAGTTTCCGCCACAGACAGGGCAAGGTCACAGATCCTCCCTCTACCTGGTTGGTGGAAAAGATGAGGGTGAGCAGGATCATCCTATCTCCCAGCACCAGCTCTTTCCAGGACCCCCATAGAGGGGACAAACACTTGTGAAGCCAGAAGCAGGTCTTGCTATCCCTGGGTGGCCTAGGAGCCCCTGCCCTCTGCAGTCCTGTAGGTTGCAGGAATAGGAGACCAGAGAACACACCCATGCGGGGGCACGCCCTCAGCATTCCTGGGAAGCTCAGTGGCTTGTGCCCTGTCACCTGCCTGAGGACGTGGTTGGTGGACAATAGACACAGGTGTTACTGCACCAAGATGGGCTGGGCGGGCTTTTGCCTGGATGGAAGGAGGCAAAGTCATGAGGACAGGCCATTGCAACAGGCCCTAAGCCCAATGGTTCTGCCATCGCCACCTATGAGGCTTTGATGCAACCTTGTCACCACAGGTGACAGTCACCATCAGGTTGTTGCCATTGTCTCCCTGACCCTCAGGCCTGACTCTCAGCTGCCTGCCCCCGTCTAGCTGAGTGGTCCACCCAGCCCTCACCAGGCCCCCTGCTGGAACTACCTCCCCCCTTCTGGGAATTTCCATGTATTTTGACTATACTTCTTAAAGGCACTTGGGAGAAGTGCTGGTGAGGTTTTGGTGGCGTGGAGGTGGCATGTTGGCCAGGTGACCCAGGATTGCCTCAGTTCTGCCCTGTGCAGCCTGCCCATCCCCGCAGAGGGCTGAGGGGATGGAAAGTGCAGGTCAGGGACTCCCCTGCCACAGGGGTGTGCTGGCTGCCCCAGCAGCATCATGGGAACTGGAAGCTGGGACAAGAATGAGGTCTAAGGGCTGTTTCCTTTCAGCGTTGGCCTGGAAGGAACCATGCTGGAACCTGATCAAAGGAAAGAAAGTGGAAACGCCAAGGACACACGGCCACTGGCTTCCCAAGGGAAAGCGGCTGGTGCTTTCCAGTCTGAACAAGGGGGGAGTCCCGTGCCTGAGTGCAGAACCTCAGGCGCAGGGCAAACTGCAGACAGGACCTGATTCGGTCTCCTGGAGCCTGATAGAGTTGTGGAGCCCTCCCTGGGCCAGTGATGAGGGAGCGCAAGGACAGCCAGGCTCTTCTCATGTGGGGAAGCCGCAGTGGATTGCCAGGGGCTGCTGTGTGTTCCTGGGTGCTCACTGTCTTCCCACCAGACCAGAAAGCTCAAGCAGCAAGACCTGCCGTTAGTTCTTAGGCGGTGCGTGGAACAGACGCAGACCATCCTCCATGGTGGAGGGAGACTGGCATTGACTAGACAGGCTGTCCCCGCTGCTGGGGCCACGTCCACAGCTGCACTTGGTCTCACAGCTGTCAGCCCAGGTGGGCAGTGCTCCTTCCCTTTCACCGTGTAAGCCAAGCAGGGACGACAGTGACCCACGCTGAGAGAGAGGGCGGCTCCACCCCAGGTCTGCCCACTCCAGGGACTGCAGGACTGTGCCCTTCACCCTCATCGCCCAGAGAAGGGGCACCAGCAGCGCCCTGAGCAGATGTGCCCGGCTCCACTTGGGAAGCTTCGTTAAGTGGAGGATGCGGTGCCCTGTGGGCATCTCAGCAAAGTGAGTTCTGGCTCCCTGGGAGAGAAGGAGGAGCAGGAGGAAAAGAGCAGGAAGGCGGGACGATGGGGAAGAGGAGTGAGGAAGGATGAAGAAGAGGAAAACGAACTTGGGAAGAAAGAAGAAAAAGCAGGTCAGACTATTATTTTTGGCTCTCTGATTCCTGTAAGGAGTGCTCCAGTGGCTCCAGCATGCAGCTCTGAAGCCATCAACCTCGGACTCCTCAGGATTGCCACTCTCCTCTCCTCCAACCTGATGCCTGTCCCCGAGGATGGTTTATTTCCACTTATTTCAAAGATTTGTTTCTAGAGGAGATTTTGAACCTTAAGGTAAAAGTAGAAAATTTGAATAATTTCTGTGCATCTCAGTGCCAGGTGAATTATATTACATTTATTAGATTGGCAGCCCAGGTGAAGAAGGGGTGATAAAGTGACAATACAAACAGTAGTTCCAGATGCTGTTTTCCTCGCCTACCACTCTGCACTCTGCAGTAGGATTTTCACACGCTCCCCTGTCTAGTCTTTTCACCATGGTGTCATCAACATATACTCTAATCCGCGCTTAACACAAAAGCCAAGTTTCAAAATTGAAGACCTGCACAGCTGGTGTGAAACTTGCTGAAGGCCCTGGGCGTGACTGCGCCCCTGTCCTAGCTTGTCCAGCCGCGCAGCTGGCCCAGTGTCCGTCCGTCCTTCTTTCCTTCCTCCCCTCCTTCTTTCCTTCCCTCTCACTCTCTGTATTTCTTTCTCAAGGAAGAGCACTTGCTCAAAAGAGAGAGCATTCTCCAAGAGAAGACTGAGCCACAATATCTTAGAATCACAAAAAGAATTCCTGAGTTTATCCATGGAAATCTAACAGAAGCACATGTGTACAAACCAATCAGTCTGACGTTTCATCACTTTAAATTTCAGCAGTCAAGTTTCCTTAGCCCATGCCACCCTGAATGAGCAACATCCACCCACTGCCAGAATTCAACTCCAAAGTCTCGTCAAGTTCCTGTAGGTTTGCTTAAAAAATTTTGGTTTGTTGTTCCCCACAGACTGCAAAACTAGTTCAACAACAGCCAGGATTTTAGCACGATGGTTAGCAGTACTGTTACTTTTTTATTTTTTATTTTTTGGTAACAGGGATGGAACTCAGGGGCACTCAACCACTGAGCCACATCTCCAGTCCTATTTTGTGTTTTATGTAGAGACAGGGTCTCACTGAGTGGTTTAGCACCTCGCCAGTTCCTGGGGCTGGCTTTGCCTGTCTCAGCCTCCCAAACTGCTGGGATTACAGGCGGGTGCCATAGCACCCAGCTAAGTACTGTTACTTTTAAATGTATTTGGGATTATAAAAATTAAAGTAGATAAATAACCATAGCTCCTTGCGGTGTAAACAATGTTTCTGACATTTTACTTCCAAGTAGGTAACCACAAATTGATCTCATGAAAGTGAAAGCACTCAGTAAAATGTAAGCTGTACAATATTGACCAAAGACACCTCGAGCTGTTATTTCCACATCTGTAAGACCCATACAACCAACCCGAGAGCACCCTACTTTGGCTGAACTGTTTCTGTACAGGATTTGTGTTCTTTCTAAGCACAGTCCTGAACCATCATCTATCACCTGACAACAGGCTCTTGTTTTAAAACACCAAACAGCAGGCAAGATGCTGACAAGGATCAGAAGAGTGAGATCCTCCTGAGAAACGTGGGCGCCTGGTGGTCCTGGCATGACTGCTCCTGCCCCGGAGGCCCAGGGAGTGTCTGGGTTTCGATGGGTCAATACTTTATTCCAACATACTCTTGAGTTTTAGCAGTATGAAGCAAATGGCCTGGGGCAAGCAGAACCATGGCCCTCGGCTGAGGAGCTGGAGTCTGAGGAAGACTGGACGTACCACATGAGGAGGGACACAGGCCACGTGGTGGGCGCCACAGTTGCTCTCGGCTGCTCTGCTGGGGTGGAGGCAGAGGCAGAGAGGAGGTGGGGGCTGGACAGCCCTGAGACTAAGAGGGCTTTCCAGGCTGGAGAAGAGCAGGGAAGGGGCACCAGGGTGGAAGGAGCAGTGAGGGACAGCCACAGGTACATGGACATGGACTGTGTGTCCAGGGGCTAGAGTTCGGATTGGAGTATCCCTCGGAGGCCCAGCATTCAGCACTGTCCCCAGCCTCTGAGAGGTGGTGGAGTCTCTGGGAGGTGGGGCCTTTGTGGAGGAGGTTGGGCCGCTGGCCCTTGGGAGGACTTTGGGGCTATGGCCCTTCCTCTCCCTTTGCTTCCCAGTTGCGGTGCGGTGGACAGGTGGCCTCTGCTACATGCTCCTTCCAGGATGTGCTACAGCAGCCTTGGACAGAAGGGTGAACCAAAATAGCCCTTCCGGCTTCCAGGTTGATTCTCTAAAGTATGTGGCCCCCGAGGTGGAAAGCTGGCCATCCATCAGGGAATCCACCAGAAGCCAAGGGCTCCAGACACCAGCAAGAGTGGGATCATGGAGCATTTTGTCACATGGAGCCATTGATTGAGGTTTTACCCTTCAAGCGGGGAAGTGATGTAATCTGACTTGTTTCTGGAAGACCAGTCTAGCCCCAGGGTCCAGCATGCACTCAGGGGAGGTGCAAAGCTGGGGTCAGGAATGGCTGGGGGAAGAGCCACATCGCAGAACTGAATGAGCAAGCATGCAAGATGGGCCGGCCCTGGGGAATTCCTGGTTCTGGGTGCGAGGTCCCCATTCCCAGTGAGTTCTGAGTTCTGATGGAAGAGTGTGCAGAGTCCAAGGGCCAGAAAAGGGTGCATGGAGTTGTGATGGGAGAGGCCAAAATGGGAGGCTGGGGACCTCAGCTTCCCACTAGAGTCCACCTCTGTTTATATAAGGAAGTCAAATGAAGAAAAGCCCAGAAAAGCTGAAGACTGCACTCACACTCCCAGGGATGTCCTTAGCTGCTGGGCAGGGTGCCAGGGGCCTGCCCCAGGGAGGCAGGAAGGCCCTCCTCCGGCTGTCCCTCATCCAGCAGTGCTTATCCCAGGAGCATATCACAGGAGATCAGTCTGATGGTCAGTGGAGGCTGCTTGTTGATGGTCAGCTTGCCCACTTGGTCTGCATCTCCATCTCCCTGACTCTGCAGCGGCCACCATTGGGAAAGTCCTTTGCCCTCTAAAGTGGAAGTAGGGACTTACCCACTACACCAAAACCATGTCCAGATGGATCAGGAATTCAAATGCAAAAGTGAAACCATGAAAGTTTCTAAAGAAAATTTGGGATTTAAAAAGAATTATTTACAAGTTCTTCCAAAGCATGACACAAACCCTAAAGTGTACACCATTTGGCCACATATGGGAAAACCAAATATTTGGGGGGGGGGGGGGGGGAATAGTGTTTATATCTCACCTGACATACAAAAGAGTAATTTTCTAACACATCAATAGAAGATCCATAACTGGATTGAAAAGTGAACACATCCACAGAAAGTTGAGAGAGAAAAAATGTGAATTTTAAATTTGCCAAAAAAAGATACAAATCAAAACTACATTGATATTCCACTTTTTATCAGTTAGACTAGCAAATTCTAAAAGTTTGAGGTTCCTATTCATTACTAGGATATGGGAAATCTGCATCTCAGGTGAGATCAGAAGACACGGATCCTGAAGCTGTCTTGTTACAGAGGGATTTGCAAACATGCATGGCATTTGACCATGCAAGCTCATTTCCAGATATTTCTTCTGTGAATATATGCACATCTGTATATTAAAAATCACATATCATGTTGTTGAGTGCGGCTCTTATATGTGCAGAAAGGAACTAGGAAAAATTTAAATACCCATTAATAGGACCCTCCCTGCCAGTTATATTATTCCTGCACTGAACGAGGCATGACATGAACGAGGCAGACATGACCTGATCTCCAAAATGCGTTTTAAAGGAAAAAAAGCGAGATGGAGAAAGATTTGTGCAGCACATCACTGTTTTACAAGGAAAATCAGTCTACACAGCTGTGTGTGCAGACACATGCACCCTGTCTGCGCGAGGACTGCTAGCACCCAGGGAAAACTGGGCAAGTCCGAGGTGAGGAGCTAAGGACAGCTACATGAACAGGTTTGTGCTGCGTCCTTTACTCCGGTTTGAGATTTTTTACTGCGGGCGTTTATCCCACAGCAGGAGTTGGGTAGGACAGCACAAGGGGCGGGGCCTAGGGGTGGGGGCGGGGCGTGTCCTAGCGGGTGGGCGGGACGGGGCGTGTCCCGGTGTGGGCGGGGCAGGGGCGGGGCCGAGAGGCTACCTGGAGGACCTCAACTCCACTCCCGCTGACCTCAGGCGGGCTTCAGGATTCCTTGAGGCCGGCGCCACCGAGCTGGTGAAGGGAAGGCGGCAAAGATGAGAAGGAATTCTGAGGACGGTTTTGCATCTACGCTTCCGTCCAAACTTGGTTATGGAAATTAGAAAACGAACAATAATCATGCCACCCAGGGACCAAACTGGTCACCCCAGAGGAGGCCCCAAATCATACAGCGCATTGGATCACCACGCCCTCCACCTGCGGAAGAAGCGGTTTACATGGCGATCAACTGTAGTTTCATTAATACTTCCCAATTCTACCCAAAGGAAAACCAGATCTGTTGGTGTCACCGTGCTCTGTGTGGGATGTCACCGCACCTCAGGGCAGGTAGAATTCCGGTCCGGGGGCGCTGGCCTCCTCTGGCAGTGGGGGCCTCCACTGCACACGTCAACGCCGCCGGGGTGACAGGCGCGGGTCGGCACTGACCGCACACCAGGGCGCGCTGCTCTGTACAGACCGGTCCAGGTAAGGTCATGCGCAGTGGGTAGAGGCATGGGTACAGCCGGGAGGCTAAAGGGACAGGGGACAGAGGATGTCACTTCATGAAAAGAAACCAGACGGCTGGACTGGCGAGGGGTGACATCAGACGACTTAGACCTTTCAACTCATGTGCAGATTCACCGTTAACTTTATATTTTCAAATAAACTATTCCAATACAGCAAGGCCCACAATCTTCAACTAAGAATTCAAACATATAAAGCCCAGAAAAGAATAATCTTCTTTTTTGTTGTAATCAACTCATTTTAATTAAAAAGCCTACATACCAATCATGGCCTAGTTCTGTATAACATTGTTGAGAGGCATAGCCCATCCAGAATCTCGGGCCAGGTTAGAGACCATGTGGTGAGCCAGGATGGCTGGGGGAAGATTGGTGCCGCCCAGCTGCAGACTTCCTGGACTCAGGCACCTTCTGACCACAGCAGAGAGGAACTCCAGCCCTCACTGAGTCCCATGTGCACGGACCTCCACCCGTTCTTCATATTCATCTGGCTCATCCCAATGGTTTCAGAGCACAAGACTACTTGGAAAATTTTAATCATTGGTGCTGAAACTCGGTCCCTGGGAACTCACCAACACCAGGGATTTCCAGATGTCTGGATTTCAAGGACAAGTTCCTTAGAACAAGGGGATGGACATAAGGCTACTCAATTTTATTTTGTCCAACTTGGACATTGACAAATACGCAGACCAAATGCTCACCACAGTCTGCTCTCGTCAGGGCTTCATATAAAGGAAACACCCCACACCACCACGAAAGTGAAAGGAATGTGCTCTCCGAAACCTGCCTTAAAAACCACGTGTGTTCTCATTTATGTAAACTACACATGTGTCTATACATAAAGAGATTTTTAAAAATTATCTTAAGGATATTCTTT
Organism: Geosciurus inauris; assembly: GCA_004024805.1. NCBI lineage: Eukaryota > Metazoa > Chordata > Mammalia > Rodentia > Sciuridae > Geosciurus > Geosciurus inauris. The sequence goes on from PVHX01011714.1 coordinate 11,509, forward strand.
CCAACACTGAAAGTAGTTTAAAAACCAGATTTCTTTGTTTTTATTTTCCTCATTTTAGTAGGCACTGCTAGAATCATCTTCCTGCACCAGCGCAGACCCTGGTCCTGTGCTTGGGCACCACGGATCTCTACAGCCACAACCCTGTTTCTGTCCTCTCCTTGGTCCTTCCCTGGTGTTCTCGTGACACCACACCCAAACGGTAATGTATCTCCATTTTCAAAATATCTACAGAGTACATGGTGCACTGAGTGTTTAGAGGAGAATCTCAGGATGGTTTCAAAGATCCAAGTCAGTCATTCAAGGTCCTAGAAGTGGGTTCCAGTGATTGAGGGTTGATGTGGACAAGAGGCCCCTCTCCAGCTACGTCTGGCCTAACTCGCATCACTGCCCTTTGGTCAAGGCAGGGCCATGATCGGGGGGCTGGGCTTCCATCTCCCCTGCCCTGGACACAGCAGGGTGTGTTCCTTTCCTTTCCCTTTCTTTTTCTTCCTTCTTTCCTTCCTGTTCTAATAAAGGATAAGGGACACTCTACAAGAGGATCAGCTAGATGCAGGAACGGCAGGGGCTTTGCTGCAAGGCCTGGAAGGCCTGGCAGCTTCGAGAAGGCTGCGCTGTGCCCTGGGGGGACAGAGTGAGTGTGGGCTCACCACAGCACCCAGGGCAGCAGGGAACCTCAAGGGCACCACCACCAGAGGCCAGCTGGGAGCATGCATCCCTCAGCCGGGGTTTCCTCTGCATCTGCTCAGGTCGGCCTCATCTTAAGGGACTGATGCAAGGACGGTCCCTGCATGGGACTGCTGATGTGACATGGCTGGTGACAAGAGATGGCTCAGGTGGAACCAAGACCTAGGCTGGGGGCCACAGACGACAGCCCATGTGGCTTTCTGTTTGGAAAGCTTCCTGGTCAACTTCCATGAGCTTAGAGACAGCTGCTGGAAACAGTCAGGGCTCTGGAGAAGTCACGCTAGATAGGCCTGCAACATGCCCGCAGGCACACGCTGCCCTGATTTTCAGAGACAAGAAGAAACGAGCCCTGGAAACTTCCCATTGGTCACGCTGATGCCGACTTCTGGGCCAGGGGCAGGCAGGGCAGAGAAAGAGGTGATGACCCCTAGCTCGCCACTGGCATGGATTCCTTCAGGGGATCTAAGCCTTTCAAAGCCAGTCCCATGTTCTCACCTTTCATTGTTTCTTCCTCTTTTATTATGAAAGTGGCAGAAAGAGTAAAAACACCCAGCGTCCAGCACCTCCTGCAACCAGGCAGAGACTAGAGAGACTGCAGAGCCAAGGGGGCTGAGCTGCCAAGCCCACGAGTCAGAGGTCAGCTTCTCCCTGGAAGGAAACCCTCGATGCCTTGTGCAGAGCGGCTCTGACTATGCTGCAATGTCTAACGTCTTTACCAGTGAATTCCCTGTGACTGGAGTGATTACTGAATTTGTAGACAGCCCACAGCTAGGACAGATGGGATGAGGATGGGCGAAGACTAACTTGACAGAACTTAGTAGCAATTACAACTTGCGATTATAGTTGTGTTTCTACAACAACGCCGTAACTGCAGATGAGGTGACCTGTTGAGTAATAAGGGAGCATTAAACTCACACCCCAGGAGGCTCCACCACAACAGCATTATGTGCCAAAAATGATAGACTGCAGTTGGGGAATCTGGTGGATCTGGGACCGTGTCCCTGAGAAGGGCTCGTCTCACTGTAGTTTGTCCTAGAAAACCACCTAGGCCTCTGAGCCCACCTCCACACCCCTGCTGCAGCTCCACCTCAGAGACGGGGCTGTGCGGTGCCTGGCCCAGGACAGAGCCCACGCTCCCCTACATGGTGCACCCAGCCCCACGCGCTCTCCTTCCCGCCTTGTTTGCCTGGGTCCCCCTTTCCTGTCCACCAGCCCAGCCACACTTAGCTCCTCCACCGGCTTCTGTTTCTTTGCCACCTTGCCCTTGGGGTACCGGGAGGCAAGGCTGGGAGGAGGAGCTAGAGGACCAAGAGCCACATGGAAGTCATAGGCAGAGACAGAGCTGCAGGAACAGGGGAGCAGATGAAAGGTGGGTGGCACCAGGGCGGAGAGCCGGAAGAAGGAGGCCATCTGCTGAGATGTCTGTCACCTTCGTGGCCGTCATCTCCTCCAGAGACCCCTTCATTTCTGCCTTTCCTGACTCCCAGGCTCCAGGGAGCCGACCACTTTTCTCTGTGCTAGCTCTATACCCTGAGTGTCTTTAAGAGGTCTCATAGAGCCCCATTTCCAGCTACATGCTCATAACCCACTTCCCCTCCTACACTGAGTGGTAGGGCTGTGCATCGCTTGCCTGTGTGAGCTGAGGTCTAGCCTGTGAGCCAGGGTCTAGCCCAGGGCACTGCGTCTGTATTAGCCACACAGTGTCTGTGCCATCACACACATTGTATATGTGCTCACAAATTAACAGTACACATCTAACATGCCAAATATGGCTTGGAAATCATATTTCTTAAAGTATCATGCTAATCATTTCATAGAGGAACCAAGGCCTCTTGATCTATCACTTTAGGAGAGGATCATCTTTTTAAAAAATATTTTATTGTGTAGAAAGTGCTTTTCAGCTGCATTGAGTTAATCACATGTATTACCGTATGGCCACAACGCGTGCATGCCTCCCTGCGTAAGGCAGGTGGAGGCAAATGGTACATCTTCCTTGGGGAAGGAAATAGAGAGCCAACATTAATGCAAACTCCTTCCCCTGTCTTTCACATCTTGACTCTGAGTGGCTGGATTTCTGCCATAGAAACCTGCTATTTTATTATTGGTCTCATATTTGCCTTTACTAGACTTTTTAAAAATGTTTAACTTGGTGGGATAAACTTTGGTTTTGGTATTTGCCATGCTGAGGATCAAACCCAGGGTCTCCCATAAGCAAAGCCCCTGTACCACTGAGCCATATCCCCAGGCATGGGGGAGCAAGCCCAGAGAAGAGAGCTCTACTTAGAATAGACAGGCTTGCAGCTAGCATTCTTGCCAACTGTTTCCTGCCTGCTTTTCAGGACATGGAGTCTGAGCTACAACATGATGAATGTTCTTTCTATTCTTAATTCTAATAGGCATTGGTCATTCACTTATTCTACAGTAAATTTACTGAGTACCCATTACATGCTGGGTACTGGGGATACTACAAGGAACAGTGGACAACACCTTGAATTCAAAGACCTCAAGTTCTGGTGGAAAAGACAAAAATAAACAGTTAATTGAACAAATCATATAATAATATTTCAGGAAGTGATAAATGCTATAAAGAAAAATAAACAGGAGATAGAAAAGGACAGAGATTGCTATTTTAAATAATGTGTCCAGATAAGACCACAAGAAGGAGGTAACATCGGAACAGAGAACTGGACAAATTGAGAAAAGAAACCATACTAATTGCCAAGAGAAAAGCATTCCAGTAGAGATAACAGCTTGTGCAAAGGCCCTGTGTCAGGGGTATGCGCATTGGAGGGATGTGTGTTTGAGGAGTGTGGGAGGGATGTCAAGACTGTATAGCAGTTGTACAAAGGTGAACATGGAGAGCAGTGATAAATACTGAGGTCAGAAGTGCTGCCAGAAGCCAGATCTGCTAGAGTGACAGTAGAATTTTTTATTTTATTTTTGTTGTGATGGGAAATCATGTGAGATGGGATAGCAGTGTGACATGGCAAGATTTGTGTTTTAAGAGAGTCAAAGCCAGATCCTTGTAGATGGCAAGGAATGCCATAGGACTGGCGACTCCAGGGACACCAGCTTCTTTCATCATCACCAGGTGGAAAGAGCTCCATGGCCAGCAAATCTGCTTGCTGGGGTTTCTGCCTTGGGGTGGGGGTTGCCTGGGAGCAGTTCTGGGAAGACAGAGGCAGCGGCCCTCGGCCCTCTGGTGTTAGCAAGGCAAATCCTTCCCATCCCTGGCCTGGGGTTTCCTCAGGGGCTGACGCAGCTGTTCTTTTGCTTGAGTTGGCAGGAGCCACTGACCTGGGCTGAGAGCTTTTCTGCTAGTACAGTTTACAGCTGATAAGGACTTCACTGCTTTCCGTTTTCCTTCCTAGGAATGCAGTTTATTGAGCTAAAATACAAGATGAGAGAGGGCTGGACCTGCTGATAGGCTGCCCGTGAAGATGGGCAGAAAGGCCACGTCTGTGGAGCGGGGGCCCACGCTACGCCTGGCCTTCCATGTGCGGTGACTTGCAATGTCTATACAACATCCACACACAATACGTGAGGGCTCAGGATGGACTCAGGGCCACTCTGTGCTTGGTGGCACTTTCCCCAGGTCACCCATGTTGTTACTGTTATACTATCAGCAGCAGGATCAGCAATGCTAAAGTGGCCAGTTCCACCTCCTATAATGGCCAGGTCCTTGTTGATGCTATCAGAATGCACTTCCTAAAGGTAACAGCTGTCCACTCTGGACAAAGAAATGCACAACAATAAGCAAACCTACATGAAGGCTCTGCAGAGCAGGCCTGAGAAGGTCCTTGGTGGAGAGGGTCAGGGAGACTACCTGCTCCAGACCCCAAGCGTCTGCATGTTCTCGTTGGGTATGCCAAGGATGCAAGACCCAAACAGCTTTTAACCAGGGCCATAACTGAGGGCTGAGTTTGCAGCAGAAATCTTGTAAAGTCTCCTTCAAGGACACAGAACAGGATTGTTCGCTGCTTAAAGTAAAAGAGGTGAATTCCTCAAAGTTGGTGTTCCTCCTCTGCAGTGCAATACACTTGTGTACATCCTCCTAGCCATGAGTCATCCGTGTTGGACCTGGGGACAAGGGCAATCAAGACGCACATACTGATACTCAAGAGTAGGGGGTCCTTGTTTCTGATCCATGAAATAGTGACAGGCTAATTTATTTTCTTTTAAGTAGAATAAAATCAAATTTCAGGTCCTAAGTCCCCTCCCAGAGGGGAGTCAAAGTTGAAAGAAGAAATCAGCACTGGATAGATTTCCTGTTTTTGTGACTTTGGCCTGATAGCGGGTCTCAGTTTATGTCATGTAGAGTACTAAGACGCCAATAGAAACTGTGCAGCTTATATGGCTTAAAGGATTGGAAGACAGAGTTTGGGACACCAGAACCCAGGAAAAGTGAGAGAGAAATCACAGAAATGAGAGGATCAGAAGAACCATGGCAGCACTGCCTATTCTGTCCATATCACTGGCTGACCCCTGAACTATGCATTTGAAAAGCAGACTATAAATGGCCCAGGCACAGCTAAAAGCATGGAAATAAGATTTCAGACTGCCCAAGAGACAATTTGCACTTTGAATTCAACCAAGGTAATGGCCTTCTATTACAAAAACAAAAACTCCTTGGAGAAATATAATAGCATTTGGAATCTCTACAACACAATATTCACAGTGTCCAGAACATAATCTAAAACTAGCCAACATGGAAAAAGAACAGGATAATGGCCTTGAGATGACCTAGATGATGGAATTAGGAGACAGAATTTAAAGTAGCAATTTTACCACTTAAAGATGGAAAAGAAAACATACTCATAATGAATAAAACAATTGGACATTTCAGAGAAAATAGAAACTATAGAAAAGAATCAGATGCAAACTCCAAAATTAAAGAATACAATGTATGGGAAAGAAATCACAAAATGGGTTTACCATCAGAATGGAGATCACAGGAAAAACTCAATGAGCTTGAGCTAGGTGGATAGAAACTGCCCAATTTAAGAAAAAGGGAAAATATATGTATTTTTTAAATGAGCAGATCCTTGGAGCCTTCGTAGATAATATTCAAAAGTGTAAAATGTATAATCAAATGTGAGAGAAAAAATACTTCAAAACTAATGCCTGAAATTTCCTAAATTTGGTGAACACATTATTTTAAAGATTCATGAAGCTCAGAGAAACTCATGCAAAATAAATACAAAGAAAACCATCCCTAGACACATTCTAGTCACAGTGCTGAAAGCTAAAGATATAGGAAAAAAACCCAAATGCAGCCAGAGAAATCTGGCATATTACTGACAGGGCAGCCATAACTCAAAACCAGCAATTTCATTTTTTTTTTGTTAGTATAGCAATTCATTCATTCATTCATTCATTCATTCATTCATTCATTCATTCTACTTAGGTATACATGACAGCAGAATGCATTTTGATTCATTGTACATAGGTGGAGCACAACTTCTCATTTCTCTGGTTGTATGTGATATACAGTCACATCATATATGCAGTCATACATGAAGCTACGGCTGTGATGTCCATCTCATTCCACCATCTTTCCTGCCCCCATGACCCCTCCCTTCTCCTTCCCCTTTGACCAAAGTTCCTCCATTCTTCCCATGTCCCCTCCCGCATTATGGATCAGCATCCACTTATCAGAGAGAACATTTGGCATTTGGTTTTCTGAGATTGGCTTACTTCACTTAGCATGATATTCTCCAACTCCATCCATTTACCTGCAAATGCCATAATTTTATTTTTTTATTGCTGAGTAATATTCCATTGTGTATATATACCACAGTTTCTTCATCCATTCATCTATCAAAGGGCATCTAGGTTGAAAACCAGCAATTTCTCAGTAGAAACTAGTGGCCAGAGAGTGGAACCCCATCTTCAAAACACTGGAAAGAAAATCAATCCAGAATTCTATACCTTCCACAATAAGATGAAATAAAAACGTTTTTCAGGTAAAATAAAACTAAGAGAATCCCAGCTTGAACAATTTTTTAGTATAAGCAATGCATGGGGAAAGTCTTCAGGTAGACAGAAAGTAATGTAGGTAAGGAATCAAATCTTAAGGGAGAAACAATGAGCACTAGAAATGGCCCACATACTGGTAGGTATAAAAGACAAAATTTCCTCTTAGTTTCTTTAAAAATATTTGACTCTAAAAAGCCAAAGTTTGGACAGTGTCTTGAGAGTTTAAAACAGGTATCTGAAGGGTATGGAGTATCTCCAAAATGATCTACACACAGGCAGTTTCTTCCGTCTCTGCACCATCTAAAATATTAATTCTAGATAGTTAAAGTAAGGATATGTATTGCATTCCCTAGAGGAAGCATTTAAAAAATTAATGCAAACTATTATAGCAAAAAAACAATCGATAAACTATAAGGAATTTTAAAAAAAATTTCAAAGAATCAAAGAAACAGTAAACAAAAAACAAAGGAATAAAAAAAGCAGAGACAGGAACATAATCAAACATAAATCTCACATTTTTCAACAATTGCATTAAGTGATAACAGACTAAATAGCCCAATGAAAATATGGAGGTTTCTCAATGAGGTTTATCAGTGAAAAGAGGGGCGTGGATGTCATCCTTTATGAGTGAAAGAAGACACTGTAGCCGCTCTTCACTCCTGCAGACTGTGCTGCCAGTTTGAAGGGCGGGGTCCCAGGGCCATACAGAACTGGGTCTGTCTCAGCTTCGCCACTTATCTGCCTAGGAGATGTTGGAACAGGTCTGAACCTGTCTCCTTATTTGCAAGGCAGGAGGAATAGCTGTACCCACTCCATGTAGGTTTGTGAGGATGAAATGCTTCACACTGTCTGCCATGCAGTGAACTCACCATGAGGGAAACTATTGTCCTCTGCACCACGGGGATGCATGTTGGCGAGTCAGTGCCATGATTTCAGGAATTACATCGTCCTTAGCCCTTGCTTGGAGGAAGAAAGGGAGGGGAGGATTGAAGAGATGAGCATAGTCGCAGAGTTCCTCTGGGCTCACACTCTGCATTCCAGAAGAGTCTGGGCCACCCTTGTCCTTAGGTCCCTCGAGCATGGCAGAGAACCTTGCCCAGTAAACACCAGCTGAAGGAACAGATGGCATCGTGAGGAAGAGCCACCGAAGAATGAGCAGGACTTTGACTGTCCGGGGGAAGGAAGGTGTCAAAGCCCAGGAAGTGGGTGGCCTCCAACCGCCGGCACCCACTGGGTACCAGATCTGAACCGAGATGAGCGTGTGGCTGGAGTCCTCAGCTCAGCACAGAGCAGGTGCTCAATGACATCCACTGAGGAAACAAGTGCATGGAGACCAAGGCCACCTCTGAATTCCTGTCACCAGTGTGGCACTGACTCAAGGGACCCACGCTGGCAGCGTTCTTATGGAGATGGTGAAATTACAGAGCAAGGGCTTAATGAAATCACTTTGTACTTATCTATTATGCTTCCTAATTAAAGTGCATTGCAATATAGACCAATTTGGAAAATACAGCTTGGCCTGCAAAGGCTTGAGAGCACCAAACCGTTGCCAAGGACAGAATGAACTTGATATATTCCAGTGAAAATATATGTCTATCATTTGGCTCAAAAAGATGCTGATGTAGCAGCATCTAGACTGCCACTTCAATTTTTTTTTTATTAATTCTGACTCACATTTCTGGTTAGGCCCTAAAAGCCACCAATTCTTCATATATTTTCATAAAACATATGGGTTATTCTGGGGAAATGGGAAGAATGTGAAGACATGCCAGATCAGTTACTCTTAAGAATTGTTCTGTGTGGCGGTTGTGGGCTTTAGGGGGTAGAATGGTGCCTATGAGAGGGAATGAAGATAAAAGGGCTCCCCAGGCCTCAAGAGCTCTAGAGATCACTGGGCCTTTGTTTCTGGATAATGTTGGATACAAAGCCATCTCCAGAATGCTTCTCTTCTGGCTGTTCTAAAAGCAGCTTGAGGCAGGAAAGGCAGGCTTGGGCTAGGAAAGCAGAGCCCTGTTGCCAAGAGGGTGTGGAAAGTTTGTGTGGGACCCAGAGAACTCCAGCTGGGCCTGGGCTCAAGTAGCAGGGCCCATGTGGAGTTGCCATGAGCAGCCTCCCAAAACCTGTCTCCCAGGATCACACCACAAGTGTTACCACGGCAACTCGACCTCCAACCACACAAGGGGAAATCTCAGATTCTTCCTTCAGAATGACGCGGAGCTCACACAGATCAAGGGATTCATTTAAAAAAATACTTCTTTCTTGCTTTTTGAGTAGCCGAAATAAAGACTTAGGAAATGAGGGCCGAATGAAGAGAAGTTGAGGTCCAGAGCTGCTGAGGCACGCACCTGTAGCTTGGCCTGGTTTGCAGTTCTCGTGTGATGGTGCGGACACAGCTTAGAGGAGCTGGTGACCGGAAGCCTCATTTTCCTCCTTGAACACCAGGGGAGCAGAAGTATTTCTGCTCTTCATTTCTCCCAAGGACACTTGCGACCCACTCCAGCCATTGATCCTTAAAAGCTACTGTTTTACCCAGAGACTCCTATTGGCAACCAGTGACTCCCACGCCTGCACCAATATGGGGGTGGGGAGAACTCACTTATTGCATAAATCATTCCCAAATCACCAAAAATACATTAGGAGGGATTCACTGCTCAAATAATGGAGGGTACGTACACAATGAGGTTGAGGGATCTGTGGCCCAGGCACCGAGCAGAGGCCTGTGGGGAGGTTGACCTTCTTGGAAAAATAATTAAAAGTATGAGCTGCTTCTTGGCACATCAATAGCTTCATCTTTTAATAAAGAAGACCTAGATTTCATAAATCTAAATAACTTCCTTTAAAGGGCAAAGTCTCACCAAACATGGACTTAACAACCCCAAGGCCTGACATGAGTCCCTTCAGGGGGGACCCCGGAGCCCCAGATGCACTTGGAGCTGGGATCGTTCCTGTCCCTCAGTAGCACGTTTCTAGGGGGAGTTCTGCTGGGAAGCGGTGCTCTGTTAACTGGTAAGGTGCCCGAGAGAGGGGAGTGGAGAAACAAGAATTTGATGCTTTTGTGATGAGTCTAAAATCCTGAGGCCCGTTTCTGTCAGCTGACCCTGTTATACCCTGTCATCCCTCCACAGCAGCGGGTCCCATGCCCACAGGTTCCAGAAAGCTAGAATGGAAAAGATTTGAAAAACACTGCATCTGTGCTAAGCACATGCAGACTTTTTTCTTCTCACGATTCCCTAGACAATAGGGTCTAACAACTCTTCACGTAACGTTTGCATCGCATTAGGTCTCAGAAGTAATCTAGAGATGATTTACAGTGCACAGGAGGGTGTGTAGGTCCTATACAGATCTGACCCCATTTCACAGACAGTGGCATCCCTGAGGCATCCTGGAACCTATCCCGCTAAGGTATGGAGGGGTGACTGTACTCAGTTTGAGTCTGATCATATCAAATGTGCATGGAACATGCTCGATCTCGAGAAAATGCAGTGGGTCAGAAAAATGAAAGGAGGAAAAATAACCACATAACAGGAAAAAACAAACAAACAAACAAACCCAACGTTCTCTTGGCGGCCTCCTTCATTGAAGGGCCTTCTGGAATGAGCAGGAGCTGGAAGAATCTACCAGTTCCTTAGTTGCCCATTCACCTGTGGCTGGCTGTGCGAGGGTCTCGCCAACCTGCAGGGATCCTGCAGTCACTGTCTGTGTCAGGCTCTGGTTCAGTGAGGAGCCTCTGTGGTTCCCACATTGAGGTGACATGCTGGCCTCTAGTGTGGAGACTGCCAAAGGATTCCCAAGGGTCACTGATGGCACCTGGTTCTCCTTGTGCGTTGACTTTGAGACACATCATAGCCTCAACGTAAGATGGATCACCACTGTATTAGTCGGCTTCTCATTGCCGTGACCAGAATATCTGACATAAACAACTTGCAGGAGGAAGGGTTTATTTTGGCTCATGGTTTCAGAGATTTCAGTCCATGGCTGGCTGCTCCATGGCTCTGGGTTTGAGGTGAGGCACAGAATCATGGTGGAAGGGCATGGGGAGGGAGGCTGCCCAGCTCAGGGCAGCTGGGAAGAAGGGGGACAGGAGAGAAAACGAACCCCTCCAGGGCATGTCCCCAATGACCTGCTTCCTCCAGCAAAGGTCCCACCTCCCAGGAGTCCATCAGCCATCAACGAACTAGTCCACTGATGAAGTCTGAGCCCCCGTGGGCCAGGTATTTCCCAGGCCCACCTCTGGACATTGCCACACTGGGACCAAGCCTTTGAGGATGCCTCCAAACCATCACGTCCACTATTTTAAATTCTAAGATATGCTCAAAGATCTTGATTTTCTGGAACCTGACAGACTTCCTGGTTTCTTTAAAAATGACATTTTAACTACCTGAAATTTAAAATAAAATTCAAAGAAAAAATCTGCTTATAAATATAGTGTGGCCTGAAAGTTTATTTGTAAACAAGCTGTTTGAAACTCAGAATGCATTTTGATACTAAAACAATGTCATACATGGTCTGAATAGTATGTGAGTTTCCAAAATAGCCCACATAAATCTTATTCTGAAATGTTTATTTTTGAAAAAGAAAAAAAAAAAAACTAGCGAGAAAAAGGTGGAAAGGCACATGGCAGGAAGGGCAGTGCCGCAGGGAGTACCCTCACCCACGCCTTGGGTCTGAAAGCTGACGTCTCTGAGTCTGCTCACTTATGAAATGTGAGGCTAAGGTATTTCCCTACAGGTATGAGTGAGGATGTACCTGGGCAGTATCACATGTGTTGCACACAGTGAGGATTCTGTTTGCTCCAACGCTTGTCCCTCTGGTGTGAACTGCCTGTACTTTTGGTGTGAACTGCCTGTCCCTCTGGTGACAACTGCATGTCCTGGCATGAGCTGCCTGTCTCTCTGGTATGAACTGCTTGTCCTTGTGGTGTGAACTGCCTGTCCCTCTGGTGTGAACTGTTTGCACAGTCACACCCTCTGTTCTTGAGACAGGAGTGTGGCAATCTTAATCAAACCATGCCTGGCGCAGGAACTTGCCCTGATACTATGAGATCTGGTGTGCCTGGAGGGAAAGCAGAGAATGTGCAAGGGGAAGCTTCTCTCATAGGCTCCCACACCTGCTCCTTCCTGGCCCAGGCATCTGTACTGACTCGTTCTGCTCCTCTGCTATCCTCCGGCCTGAGTGTGTCTGCAGCAGGAGACAGATGTGGATGTAGGCACCAGGGGGAGGAGAACTTTCTCCAGGCTTCCTAAAGCCCAATGGACAGACCTGGTGGAGATGCTCTAAAGAACAGTCCAGAAAACATTGACAGAGGGGCAGGCTTGCAGGGTGAACATCAGAGAAGGGGGCTGTGCTGGCTTCTTTCTAAAGTGCTCCAATGCTCCCTTGCAATTTACATTTTAATTTCAAAGCTCTTAGTTCTACTTTGACCTCTTATAAGGAACATAACTTTTATTGATTTTGTTGTTTTGTGTTTATTTTTGAAGCAGTAGAGAGGTGTGGAGAAGGAAAAAGCCACCAACAGGGCCTTTGAAGATGGGGTTATTCAGCCAGCTTGGCCACAAGGCATCTGTGTGATCCTTGAACAAGTCACTCTACCTCGGGGCCTAAATTTCCTTGTTAGAGCACAGGAAACTAGGGTTAGACCAGAGGTGGCAAAGCAGCACCCTGATGAGCTGCAGCCCTGAGACCATCCTGCGTGGTTGTGATGGAGTGGTCTCTGCCACTTCTAATTAAGCCATAACAGAACAGAGTCTGCTTTTCAACACTGACACCCAAGAGCATCCACAGAGAGGATGGAGCTTTCTTTTGTGCATGCTCAGTTGAGCAGGTATTATTTGGGGGCTCACTATGTGCCACGCCTCTTTTAGATGCTGGGGCGACACTTGTGGACAGATAAAAATCTATGCCCTCATGAGTTGACATTCCAGAGGATTCCCTGCTTTTCTTGAAATCTGGCAGCTCTGGCAACATGGGGTTCACATTTCAACAAAGCCTCTCTTTCTGAGAAGCTGAGGGATTGCTAACCCCTTGAGCTTGGAGGCCCATGCCTGGTGTTTGCTTCATCTGCCTGGATCCTGTGGGCTCTGAATCTATGAGGCTGGGACAAAGTGCCCTGTCAGAGCCCGGGTTCTAAACATACGTGCAACACAGAATGAAAACTGAGTATTTTCAAGTGTGTTACAGAGAAGTGTGAGCTATGGATGTGCATAGAAAAGGAAATGGCTCCTGCCCTCTCTTTCTTTTAGCTTCATCATCTCTCACTTGATGGAACTCTTCCAGAAGGAAATAGGCCCAGCATCCTCTGCATCTCCCATACTCCTTTCCTATTCTCTTTGGTCTCTGTAGCTGTTGTCCCAGCAGGCTTGCATTTTAGAAATGCAGATTAGCCTTGTAAATAACCATGGGTGACTATATCTTAGGCATCTTATTTAGCTTCCTGTCTAAATTTTCACTTTAGCCATTGGATGGGAATGGGTGCATCACTTTAACGAGATTCTGGAAGGTCCTGTTTGCACTGCAGTGTAATTTGCTAACTCAATCACTGCTCTCCTTCCAGTGAATCCAAGCAGGCATGGGGTGCTAGGTAAAGGCTCTGTCTCAGCTCTGGTGGGAACTGGTCTTGTGCACAGCAAATGGGCTGGCAGGTGCTCAGGCGCTATCTGCAGGGTGTTTGGAGGCATCTGCCGATTGCCAGTATTTGCACCTGCTCTTTGGCTCTTTTTTTTTCTTTCTCTCCCCGTTAGGTGGAACTGTAGGTGAGTCATCTTTTTGAGCCATCTTATAAAGTAGCAGGGTTAATGGCATGAAGATAGGAAAGAGGGAAGACAGAACAGAAAGCTACTACCACATGTGCTCATGGATAAACACACACACCTACATTCATGGTGTACACACATCTTCCATTACTCAAGTGAAAGACAATTAAAAGGATGTTTTTCTCTGTAAAAATTTTTTCATATGAAGGCTAAGACATAGCAAGCCAAGTTTCCGCCAGAGCAAAATTTTATAACCAGTTATAAATGCTTGAAAATAGAAAGACACAATGGAAACTCTTACATGATCTTAATTACACTATCACCAGGCACAATGTTAAAATGTACATACAAATGTTCCTTTTTAATCCTATGAATTATTCCTGTAGATGTCTAGAATTATACTTCTAACATCTGATGTGCCATCTCACCTCCGAGCAGAATGATTATTCTAAGTTCCAGATCAAAGAAGGTTCTTTTCAGCCAAGATTCCAGAATTATCTCCCAGAAACTGAAAATCAACACCAAATACTTATGGGAATAAGAGTAAAAAGAATGATTTCAGCAACTGCCATGTACAGAGACGTGCTATGTGCTGGGCCCTGTGCCAGTCACTCCCCGTCACCTCCCGGGACATCTCCACCTCTGCTCTGAGACACAGTCCCTGCAGGACCCTCAGCCTTTCTGTTGCTGTCCATCTTCTTGGCCTGCTCTGTGCCTGACATGCGCCTCCAAGGACTTCATCTTCAGAGTTCCCACACTTTCTGGCTTCATGAAGTCGGGTGGTGTTTATGCTCCCAGCTCCGTCTCAGACACTGCGGGGTGACGTCCCTGTCACTCCCGTGGCTGCTGGGAATCACCCCCCATCCCTGTGGATAAGGAGCTGCTCTGCCCCCAGGGCTTGCTGCTACACCCAGCATCCTCCACTCTGTCCTGCTTGTCCTTCTGTTACTTAAGCCTCTCTGTTACTCTGAGTGTGGAAAATAAGACTCATTCCACTTGCTGCTTAGAACTCTTGTAAGAATCAAAAGAATAAAAAAATATGGAAGAACCTTAAAGGGCTGTGGCTGCTAGGTAAATGTAAGTTGCTTTTCCTTTTGGGTGAAGCTATTTGTAACAGTATTGAGACGTGGATCTCTGCGTCTGTATTTAAGCTGTGTGTGTGCATGTGTGTGCGTGTGTGTATGTACACATGCGGAATGGGGGTTTTATTCTGTGGGTTAAAATATCATTTTTCTATGATACAAACTTTTGTCAGGGTATCTACTGTTATTTGCCTGTAGGTCAACTCTGTATATGTTCTAAACATTAAGATGCCACGGTCCTATTCAACCATTTTAAAAAGTAGGGAAACTTCATTCACCTTTGATGATTTTTGTGTATAACAAAGAGCACCCATATCTTCAGGGAATAAGGGAACACAGGTGTGAAGATATATTTTTTAAAAAGTTTTATCCCCATGAAAATATACTGAGGAATCTTTGTTTTAGATTTTTTTTTTTTAGTTGCCAATGGACCTTTGTTTTATTTATTTATAAGAGGTGTCAAGAATCGAACCCAGGGCCTCACACATGCTAGGCGAGTGCTCTATCACTGAGCTACAACCCCAGCCCCGGAACTTTGTTTTTCTCATGCTGGATCCATTTCTGCTACAACTGAGATATAAATAATAATAGTTGCAGTTGTGATTTTAAAAAAACACTTCTATAAGGGACGGTGGGAAGGTGAGTCCCCTCTGTGCTGATGTCAGGAGGGAGGTGGCTGTCTGATGATCCTCTGACACTGGTTTCTGAGAACTAGTGGTGGAATCCACAAAGCCCCAGATGGGAGACCCCAAGACCCTTGGTGAGCAAGGCTCCCCCGTGGGGGACCCAAGATGGCTCCCAGAGACATGCAGGACTTGGCCAACATCACATGGTCAAGTGGAGACAAAGCCAAATCCCTGGGCTGCCCTGCTACCAGCCCACTCTGCTCACAGTGGACCATGAACTCCCATAGACAGGCCAGCGGGCCGCAGCCTCCGGCGGGGGAGCACTCACAGGGCACCGCTGGGAGGAAGCTCTGCCTGTGGCTGACTCATCCTCTGAGGTTGGAAATATCATCTAATTATTCAGTGACTCAATTTTCCTATTGACAGAGCAAGGACCAGCTTCCTGCCTCTTGCTCACAGGATTCTAGATTTGATAAATATGGGCTCAGAAGGATGAAGGGCAATCAGTCCTCTGTATCTGGATCTGGAGTCACCTATGCACATGCCACATGTCCTTGGTTATGGCCGGCTTTAGTCGGACAATAGGCACCTGGCTGTTGTGTCTTTGATGTGCAAGGTTTTAGCTCAGGCCCCCAGGCTCCGTTATCCCACCCACCCTGCTCCCCAGCTGGGCAGGCCTGTGGGGGGCAAGGCAGGATAGCTAAAGGGGCTGGCCTCCAGGGTCAGGAAGGAGGGTGACCCAGGACAAGCTTCTTCCCTGACCCTCAGTCTACTCACCTATAAGATGGAGACACCAGCACCAACCTGACAAGGATGCTGGAGTTTTAAGTGAGAGTCAGTGTAGACCTTTAGCCACATGCTGACACAGAGGCAGGTCCACTTCCTGTGTTCACTTTTGACACAGCCCTGAACAATACGCTATGAATTCCGACTCCAGCTCTGCCCTTCAAGTGCTCTGAACTGTTCCCGGTGTATGGCAGGTACTCAGTAAATATTGGCTGAATGAATCAGAAGAAAGGGAAAGATGGGATTCTGCCCTCCAGGAGTCCCACTGGATGGACATAAGATGCTTCTAACCAAATAACTGAATAGTGTTTGGCAGAAAATAATTGACATTTGAGTGCCATCCACAGGGCTAAGAGGATCCTTCTAACTAGATGGGAAAGCTACATGGAGGGGGGACCTTGAGCTAACTCCTCACCCCTCAACTGCAGCAGGGCACAAAAACCAATTCCAGTCCAATCCTGGCCACTTGGACACCGGCAGCATCTCCTGATCATTTGCCAGGTTCTGCCTTGATGCTGGACCACGACGACAGGCACCTGTATCAGTCTCCTTTTGCTACTCTGACAAACGCTCACAAATCTAGTGGCTTAAAACAACACAGTTTACTTTCTGATGGTTTAGATGCCAGAGTCCCTGACTCAGCTTCCTGGGCTTCAGGGAGGGGCAGGAAAGGGGCTCCTCCCCAGACCTTGGGTCACCTTCTTCCGTCCCTTTCCATCTGTGGCAGTGGAGTCCTGGCACTCAGCCTCTTCCTCCTCTCCAAAGCCAGCAGCGTGACATCTTCCAGTCACTCCCAGCACCTCTGGGGCCAGCCCCCTGCACTCCACCCAGATGAGGAAGCTTGTGATTACGTTAAGACCCTGGATGATCCAGGATAATCTCCCCATCTCAAAATCTTTGATTTAATCACACTGACAAAGTCCTTTTTGTCACACAGGGTCACAAGCACATGTGGCTAGCCCTGAGTGTCTTTGGGGGCCTTTGCCCAGCCTATCACAGTAGTTCATGACAAGGGGAGGGAGGAGGTGCCCACCAAACACCTGGCCTTTTCCCAGTTCATCTGAACCCCGGATCCAGCAAGTGCCTTGGTGAAGTGACAAGATCTAGACCCTTGTACGCTGTGTCTTCTGATAGTCAGAATTTGCTTATGTTTCCACTGAAGTTCATTTACGTGTGTGAATTTGAGCTACTGAGCCTATGGACCTACAAGGTCGCTGGTATTTCCTCAGGCAAACAAAGGTAGGTCACAAGGGTGCAAGCTGAGGTCCTGAGCGGGGTGAGGGTTTGGGACACTCAAAGCAAGGAAGGGACTGCTCACCCAGGGAGCAAATGCTTTGGGGCTAGCTCTGTCTGCACCCAGGCTGCTGGCCTGATGTGACCAGATGGAAAGGAAGAAGGGGGGCTTCAGGCTTAAAAGGCAGCCATTGGCTAGATCCTTTCCTGAGAGAAACTCGGGAGATACTGAGAGCAGTCAACCTGCAGCCCTGAGATTACAAACTCTGCAGAGTTTGGCCATTCAAACACACTTAGATCTCATTATTATGAGATACTTGACATTTCCACAATTGGCTTTTGTACACCTATACTTTGGGGAAATTTTATTGATTTTAGCATATTAAAAGTCTCTTCTGGTTCTCTCAGTAGTTTGTTTTTTGTGCTCTTTGAAACCTCCAGGAACCCTTCTGCTTCAAGGTGAGGACAGAGCCTTATTTTCTGTCATAACATTAATATCCACATCTCCTACCAGAGGCGATGCTGTGGACAAAAGTGGTCCCCACTGCGGTCTCTTGTCCCCTCTGCGATGGCATCCACACAGCCAGCCGTCACATGCTCCCAGTGGAACACGTGACTATGAGTGCCACCCAGCTCTGCCCCTTGGAGAGCTTCAGGTTCCCATAGTTACTAATGCATTTTGAGGGGGTAGAGGAAGTACAAGGCAATTTAAAATTATAGATAACAGCAGAAATATAAGGAGCATAAATAAATTATATGGCAAATGGGGTGCCCCAGCATCAGGGCTGCCCCTGTGAGGACTCGGAGCCTGGGATTCCCAGTGGGAAACCTCAACTGGCTGCAGCGCCTCCGCCTCACCCTCCTCCAGGTGCACGTTCAAGGTTGAGGAGAAAGGACCGGGCACACAAACGCACCACGTACAGGCCACCAATGGGCTAGGGAGAGACGCAGGATGACAAGCCATGCTGTGGTGTCCCCCAGCCCCTCACAGGGGGATGGAGTGACATGGTAAAGGGCAACTTTGCTCCCCTCCCCCAGTGCCAGCTGCCTTCCCGCCCCTTCCTCTCAGGTCAGTGCTCAAGGGCTTGCCAGGGCTCCTGTCAGCTCTCTGGAGGAGCTGCATCCACATCCGGGAGCCTGGGCCCCTCTGGACAGGGCCGGCTAGGTGTGCAGCCAGCTGGCCACATGCCCGTGCCTCTGCTCCTGCCGCTCCTCCTCCACCACCTCGCAGGGCTCCCCTGTTCTCTTACTCCACCATCCGCCTACACTCAGGCCCACCTCCCCTGGCAGCCTTGACAGCTGGTCAAGAGGCTCTTCCCTCTCCTGTGCATCCTCTCGCCTCGGCTTTGCTGGGATAGGAACCTCGCTTGGCTTTGTGTTTCCTGCCCACTACTTCCACCCGCTCCTTTAAATGGCGCCCCTTTCCCAGTGAGGTTGTGCTGGCTCCCTTCCCTGGCTTTCCATCACTTCCATTCTTAAAATGCTTCCCAAGACTCAGCCCTGCTCCTTCTTGAATGTCAGCCTGATAGCTCATTCCTTCTCCCTTCTTCCCCCTCTGGCTCCACCTGAGTCCTGACACCACTGGCACAGAGGGGGAGAGGAGGAGGGGTCTTCTGCCCCTCAGACACCATCCCCTTCTTTGCGCTTTTTTCTGGTGTCCATCCAGAAGAACAAGGGAAGCAGACGTCTCCTTTCTGCTCTGCGTGCAGAGGGCTCTGTCCTCTCCAGGTCTGGGTCCTAACGGCTGCCCAGAGGGCTCTGTCCTCTCCAGGTCTGGGTCCTAACTGCTGCCCAGAGGGCTCTGTCCTCTCCAGGTCTGGGTCCTAACGGCTGCCCTGGCTTGTTTCCTGGGAGATCAGCAGGTGGAGGATGGACATAGTTCTCAGAAGGCGGAACCTTTATAAGATGAGCCTGACAACCTCGGTTGCTGGCTTCATACCAACTCCTCTGATGCACCAGCCACAAGTCTGCAGCCTGCTGTCTCTTTTCTGTGGGCTCAGGGTTCAGGACCTACCAGCCTGATTGGCATCCTGCCTCCACACCTCTCCAGACCTTATTCCCTTCCCCATGTCACATAGCCATCTCCCTCCCTACTCTTCCTCCACACTGGCAGCTGCCAGTAGCTTGAAAACCACCCAGATGGCATCCTGTTATCATTCTCTATCATCATCCACTCTAAGCAGGGTGGGTGGTTACAGTGGACCAGTGATCCCCGTGGAGTCCCTCTGTTGGTTTTGGGGTAGAGAGAGAAATACCCTGCTCCCTCATCTGGGTCAGCAGGGGAGAAAGGCCACTGTACCACTCCAGAAGGCCACTTTGTTCTCTCCAGTGATACTCTATACTAACCCCGGGGAGCGGATGGGGCACACAGGGCCAGGCCTGGTTCTGCCGAAGCCCGCTCAGTAAGCCTTCCAGGAAGTGCTTGGCACCTGTCCTTGCTAGTTGTCTGAACAAAAAGAAGGTTTGCACTAGGCACCCTGCTCTCTCTCAGGTTCCTACCACTGGGAAGCCTCAGCCTCTGCCCTGTGGCTTGTGGCTTGTGGCGTTTGACACTCAGACTGCTCACAGACATGGCAGCAGTCCAGGGACTGCCAGGTCTTCTTCTTGCTCCTGTTTGTAAGCAGAGGCCGGGTCCTGTTTCTTTGATGCTGACCCCAAGGATAGGGTGAGTTGGGATGCATGGTTGATAACATTGAACTTGATATATTATGATTTTATTGAGCAATCTATTTTATAAGATTTCATTGCCATTTAAGGAGACCATACCATGGTGCTGTGAGCACAACAAGCAAGATCTAGATGTGGTGACTTGGATAGGACATGGCGAGCAATATGGCCCTGGGAGCTCATGCTGTGGGACTCTGCAATGGCCACAGCAGCCACCAAGAACCAGGGAGGCTGAGACATCATGTTGAAGCCAAACAGAGCTGGGTCTGTGTGTTACTCAATATGAACAGTGTTACTGTTCATAAAAACTCAATCAGGCCAGGCATGGTGGCACACACCTGTAATCAGAGTAGCTTGGGAGGCTGAGGCAGGAGGATCGCAAGTTCAAAGCCAGTCTCAGCAACTTAGTGAGACCCTAAGTAACTTAGTTAGACCCTGCCTCAAAATACAATATATTAAAGGGCTTGGGATATGGCTCAGTGGCTAAGTGCCCCTGGGTTCAAACCCCAATACAAACAACAAAAACAAAACAAACAAACAAACAAAACCCTCAAATGATCTGAATTTAAAATTCAGATCCCAAGTGTCAGGAAAATAAAATATTGTATGGTTGGATGCTTGCCTTTTACTTAAAAAAATGAATTTATTGTTTATAATTTAAAATAGAGTCTGAGAGAATTAGGTAAGGCAAGAAAAAAGTGAATTTCTAATAAATCTTCTGATGAAGTGTTTGATTTCCAGTTTTGAAATTGGCACTGGTGGGGGTGGGAGGATTGTGAATTGCTTTTCTCTTTAGAAGGTAAAAACAAATAACAGACCCCAAACTCAACGGGGAAAATAGCTTTTAGTGAAATATGAAAGCTAATACTAATAAATTCTCAGTATACATGTATGCCGTGTTTTATTTTAATATTCTATATATCTTAAGTTCTGACACTCCATCCATTGAAAACTGCACCATTTACTAAATAATAGTGAACAGAACACAAAAATCCTAGATGTTGACTGTGAGACACTTTCTAATGTTAATCTGACCAAATGAAAATGTCCAATCAACACTGGTCATTACCCAGCAATCTGTAATGGCCTAGGTGGGACCATATCACTCCTCTACCCCAATCCTACAGTGGGTCATCTCACTCAGTCCTCACCAGGGCTCCAGGGCCCTTGCCCTGCTCCTCTCCCGCCCACTCCAACCTCAGGGAGCCTAACTGTCACCCTCAGGAACTGCCACCCTCTGTTTCCTGGGTTGATACTCAAAGGCTCACCCTCACCTTCCACCAGGCTGCTATCAAGAGCTGTCCCTGTTCACCCCGTCTGACCCTACCCTCCCAGCTTCCACTCTGAGCCCTGTTTACCTTCACAACAACGCTTCCTGACCTGCTGAAAGTCTGCCTTCCTCCCCAGCTTTTCAAAGGCAAAGACTGTTTTTGCTCACCCTCTGCTCCCTCAACACCCAGATCAGCACCTCACACAGGGCAGGTGCTCGGGATGTTTGGTAACTGAGTCAATCCACTCGAGATCACGTTGGCCTTCATGGTAAAGAATCTGTGTCTCTGAGCCCGATTGCTGCTCGAGACTGTGTTCTGTGCAATTCCTACCCCATTCTGTATGAGAAAAGCTGTAACAACTGGTTTGATAACGAGACAGCTCTGTCCTCTAACTCCTGTGTGTTATAGTGGAAATTGTGCCTTGTGTTCAAGGACAACGCTGTCCATCAGAGGCCTCCTATTTGCCCGGTAGCACCTTCCTTGGCTCAGGGATGAACCGAGCCTCCCTGGGTCTCCTTCCTCAAGCCCAGGTAAGAGCACAGAACAATTCTTCACCTTCCCGCTACAGTTGGCTCTGCACTAGAAACTCAATTTCAACTTTAATAAAACTCTCTCCTGTCCTAGCCCTAAGTGGAGATGCCAGGTCATCAATCTTTCGAGAAAAAGTGTACTGATCAGAGAAGCTTTTTAACCAAGTAAATAATTTCTCTTCTTGTGGAAATGGAACCATAACAAAAATACAGCAAAACAAATTCCAAATTTAAAAAGCTCCTTTTCTCCATAAAAATAACTTCCGTTCTACAATCCCATCAGCACAGTCTCCGCACGGCTGTCTGCAGGCTCGTGTCTCTGGGGAATAAGAAGGCTATGCTCTCAAACTCGGGTTGGCAGGTGCCCCGTCTTGAAAGGACACCTGGATCCTCATTCCCCCTCCCTCTCCCAACTGCGCACGAGGCGAGAACCCCAGGCCAGACGCTCCAGGCTTCAGCCCAGGCATTATCTGGACTACCACGCTGGGCCCCTCCTGCCACACCGACAGAGTCAGCTTCCAGGCACCACTGGCTACCCCCTGCTCTTCCCTGTTAAGGTCACGAGGTTGGGCCCAGGTCTCGGGTCCTCCTCCCCAGCACCCAGGGATGGGAATTCTCTCCGTGGCTACCACAGAGAGAGCCTTCGCCCAGACTGCCTGGTCCTGTACGCCGCTGCTTTCAAACCACACAGGGGCTCCGCAGATTCTGAGAGGGAGAGGGAACCTGCAGCTTGAGGTTCAGTCTCTCCACCACCCAGGGCCATCGCTCCCTCTCAGACTCTATCAGATGTGCTGGGTACCCAGGGACAGGGGACAAGGCTCAGGGAGCCCAGACTTCCCACCAGGCCTCCAGACCAGCAGTGTCTCAGAGTAACCTGGGAACTGCCTTCTCTCAAGCCTGGTTCTCCAAAACTGAGTGTAGGTATTTGGGGAAAAAAACACACTTTCTGCAAATAAGAAAGCATGAGCTACTTGCCTGAGTGTGGAGAGGAGGTAAAGGGGTGCAGGGAGAACCCCAAATGCTAATATCTTCAAATGGTCTTGCCATGCCTGTTCCAGCACAACCACCAGAGACCCTTCTCTGTCCCCGCATCTCAGAAGAAATGTGGCTCTCTGCAGGTGGAGTGGTGGACTGGGATTTGGGGTTTCAAGTGGCCCTGCCTGGGCCTTGGGAGGATCCAGTCCTCGAGCTACTACAGCCCCTGAGAGAAGGCCAGAGCGCTGGACCACCAAACAGCCAAACCTCCATCAGTCCCAGTGGTACATCACCTCCTGGGCAATGCTGGAGATCCCAATTGTTATATTATTTTCATTAATCAGTGAATGCAAACCTATAAATATTATTTATCAATGTAAATAATTTCCCCACAAATAAAGTTCACAAGCACATGTTCTCTATTGGAGACTCAGGGTGTTCACTGCTTCGGTATATGGTTTTTTGTTTGTTGTGGTAGTGAGGATTGAACCCAAGGACACTCTACCTCTGAGCTACATTCTCAATCTTTTTTAAATTTTATTTTTGAGATGGAGTCTAAGTTACCAAGGCTAGCCTCAAATTGTGATCCTCCTGCCTCAGCCTCCTGAGTTGATGGGATGACAGGCACACGCCTCTGCATCCTGCTGGTAATATCTTTGTCACTTTCACTGTCGCCTCTTTGTAAAGGATCAAGTAGTGACCCAGTAATCACCCTCTTCTGTACACCCTTATTCTTAGCAGGAAATCAACTAAAGGAGGATGCAAGCAGACCCACAAGGCCCTTCCCTGCGACAGCTGCGCTCTTCTAGAACACAGTGAGCGGCCAGCAGGGCTTTCTACAGGACACTCTAGTGTCTGAACAGGAGAAGCACGGCAAGCATCCCGAGTTCCTAGCTTTATTGTTTCAGGTTTCTTCTGTTGTCATGTAAGCAATTTTGAGAGCCACCTTAACTCAGTTTCTGGAACCATCTGTGGACAACTGTTCATTTCTATCTATTATGGCAGAATAACTTGGGAGATAGCAAGGACAGGTCGTGCTCGTCAGCAGCCAAGGTCAGCAACAGATGGAATTCCTATCTCCAGGGGAAAGAAGGGCCACCGTGAACGTGGAGCAGGCAAGTCCGGCAGAGAAACAGGCCTGCCCCAGAAGCCCAGGCGTGGCCCTTCCACGGAAGGGCTGCCCCAAGGGTTTGACAGACCTTTATCACTCATATCACAACACAGCAGATGCCTGTGCTGGGACCGGAAGCAATGAAATAAGAATATTCTGAAGGGGGAGAAAAAGCTAAAATAGGACCTATTGCAAAGATATTGATGCTCAGAAAACCTCATTTCTTCTTGTCCCCTTTGTCTCATGTCATGCTGGGATTTATATTAATGACAACCATAATGGATAATGGATGGAACTGTGCACATATTATCTCATGCAATCTTCAAAGCAGCCCTGAGCCCTGAAAAGCATGTCGCCACACACACCTTCCAGATCCTTCCAGCAAAGACAAAGCGGGGTAAACAGACACTGTGGTGCTTTAACTAGTGTGCTGAGGTGCCACGGAATGCCCACCCTCCTGCCCCATGGGGGTGTGACGCACACACAGGCACACGCTCAGTACTAGTGAGGGACTAAATATGCACGAGAAACACCTTCAGCACAGGTGAGCTCCAGAATCCAGCGTACACTGTCACCAGGTCCTGAAGATGCATGTACTCCTCCCTCTAACAGCTCAGTTGTCAAAAACAATCGCGAAATTCCAAGTGGCTATGAGTGCCCATCAGCCTGCGGGTTCTGGGAGTAGCCCTGAGCTCCTGCATCACACTCCAGTCCTGCCCTGTCTGGCTGCAGGACAGAGACGATGGAGGAACCCAGTGTGTGGACCATCCACTGCCTCAAGCCAACAGAAAGAATGAAGCCTTGCTCAGAGACGTCATTGGCCAACCTTAGATCTCTTTCAATCCCACGTCACTGTGGGCATAAACAGGCTGGTCACCATGTGAGACGGCAGGCAGAGGGTGCCTGAGCATAGAATGGAAACCCAAACTCCAATAGGTAAGCTGCACAATGCCTCACTGGGCTGTCTTTGTGCCTCAGTTACCATAACCATAAAATGGCCTTGAGACTACTCACGATGCCCTCTCAGAGCTTTTCTCAAGGAGGAAGGTCATATTAACAGAGTTCCTGCATCCCTTGGTTTGAGGCAAACAGCATACAGTAAGATTTTATTGGCAAAGAGTATTATCTAGACAGTCTGGTAATTAGCATTGGTCTTTGTCAAATCCTGTTCCCAAGGTACTTCTATCTCAGAATAAGGCTAGATCAGGCTGGAGTAAGAGATAGCAGGAATAATCAACAAGCAAGATTATAAGCCGACACTTGGTGAACACTTCTGTTTCTAAACGTGGTTGTTACTGAAGCAAGGCCAGACACTTTGATGAGTGCTGTTGTCCTGTAATCACGTGGCCTTGCTGCTAAGAAGTAACACTGGAGGACATTTACTGGACTCATCACATCTCCTTCCTTAGTGGCCACCGGTGACCTGTAATCAGGCAGAATTCATTAGTGAATGAGCATGGGACTTCAGCTTGCTTATCTTTCTTTCCACAGTGGCCAATGCTGTCGTGGTGTTTGAATTAGGCCGAAGGACAAAAATTCATGTAGTTAGAATAAGGCCCTGGTGGCGATGACTCCGGAGGCAATGAGGACTGGTGCATGTCATGCTGGGATTTATATTAATGACATCCACAATGGATGCAGCACAGGACAGGCTGGTGTGCTCTGCCCTCGACACCGCCCTCCTGTCTGTGTGAAGACGATGCTACCAGGATGCCCAGCCCCGCGAGGCCTCTGTGGCCGTGGCCTCCACCCCTGCTCTGGAAGTGCCTCCTCACCCTGCCTTCCAGCCCTGTTTGCATCCAGCTCTGGGAGGCAGGGTGGCCACTACCTCACATTCAACTGAGTCTCAAAGGGCCCATTTCCTCCCTTCTCTTTTTACTCAAGCATGGTGTCTCTTACAGCCTCCAGCAAAAGCATCTGGCCACAGAGACTGAATTAAAGTTCAAGGTTGAGTTTTCACTCTGCATTCCCCTGATCTCTGAATGCCTAGTCCATCTGTTTCCTAATTTAATTTGTAACCACTAACATTTCTCCCCAAATATGACGCAGTCTGGTACTTCTTTCTTGTTCACACACAAGAGAAAGTATACAGATTTAAGTGCCTGGGATCAGGAGTCTAATCTTCAAAGCCCAATGTTCCACGCACTAGGGGATGAGCAGCAGGTCCTTGGAAGGGGATGGAAAGAACTGACGGCAGCCACCTTCCTCTGTGGGCGCGTGAAACAGAACTGCATAGAAGGAACCGGCATCAGATTTAGGACATTTGGATTTTTTGTCAGAGAATATAGAAACTTCATAAGTAAGAATAAAAGCTGCTCTGTGATTAAAATACAATAACCTAATGGCTTCAAGTGGATAATATTTAATATAAAGGTTCAGAGAGAGAACTTCAGCTCCCTGTTAAAAGCCCCTTTCTTCTCCACAGCACTGCTGTGCCACCAGTGTGGGTCTCACAGAGAGTGACACTGTTCCATGAGGTGTCCAGGGCCTCCGTCCGCACGCAGATGTGCAGGCACATCCTCAGGGCCCCAGGAAGGAGATTCCTGCATCCCACTGATGATAGTCATGGAATTTGGAGGCAGGTGTGGTTTTGGAGCTACAGGTATTTTAACGATCGTGTGTTCCAGCTTGATCTTCGTGTGTATCCATTGATTTTTCCACTCTTGTCCCCTGAAGGAGGTGGAGCAGAGTCAGGCAGCAGATGCTGTGAGCGATGGCCAAGTCCCAAACCCGTTAAGCTTCATCACACTGGGGCCACACATGGTAAACGCAAGCTTTTATTTCTGATTCAAGACCCAAATTAAAGCCTTATGCAGAGAAAACCCAGCACCCTGCATTTCCAACACCTCCTTATTCTTTCTGCCTTCTCACCTCACCTGAGCAAGTCTGAAATTCTGGAGGAAGTGATACGGAAGGAGCACTTGAGGGCGCGGTCCCTTTGCCTCTCCCTCTCTTGCATAACATGTTAGTGGGATCTGTGTGGCAGTCCATGGCAGATGCCTATGTCCCCATCCTAAACCCTAAGAGTATTTGACCTTCCAGGGTGAAAGGGACTTTGCAGTTGTAATTAAGCACAGGATCTGGAGACTGGGAGATTATCCTGGGCTGTCCAGGGCTGATGTTACCACAGCAGTCTTTGTAAGAGGGAGGCTGGAGAAAGAGCAAGAGAGGACGTCAAAGCGTGCAGCCTGCATCTGTAAGCACAGGTAGAACCAGAGGCTGGGGTGATGTGCTGTGAGGGTAGGAAGGAGGGCAGCAGGGACTGTGTAGCTGGAAAAGGCAAGGACGTGGATCTCCACCTTGATTCCAGCAGAGGGAACACATCTTCTAACCTCCAGAATGGGAAGGAATCAACATGCTGCTTTAAGGTACTGACTGGCCATTTGTTACAGCAGCAACAGGAAACCAATACAGGATGAAATTTTAGCTCTGCTTTGCAAGGAGGCTTGCTGTGTGTCCTCCTAAGTCACCTAAGCCGAGGTGCTCTGCCTGCCCGCTTCCCCACCCCACCTCTTGTTCTGAAACAGAACCAGGGCAATCTGATGAAATTTGGAGTCCTTGGGAAAATGTCCACTTGCTCCTTTGATTGAGGAGCTATCTGGAGCTTTTATGGACAAAGATCAAGCCTCCTGATTACCACAGGATTTCTTCTGGAAGAAACTGTATTTTGAGTAAAAGTAAAACCTTGAACTCCTTCCTTGGAAATGAAAAATAAGACATTACTGGATGAGACAGTATAGTTAGGCCATGAATTTTCCAACACCCTCTTTCTATTTGGTTCTCTTAATATTAGTATTTGTTTTCTCTTCATTAAAACTTAACCAGTATGTTTTCCATCAAGATGAAAACCTTCTGGAACTGCTAAGATTTCTCCTGAGCATTGCTAGTTTTTTTTTGTTTGTTTTGTTTTTTAAGTAACTGCAAATACTCTGGAATGCAAAGAGTTTGTGCACAAGAGGTAAGAAATGGAGTAGCAGTTAGTCCAAAGGTCTATTTTCATCAAAAGCCCCAGAGAAACCTCTGCTAATTCTTGAGTTGAGAGAGAAGTGGCATTGATTAAAGCCATGCTATTTTCTCAGTTGATTTCTATACTAAGCCTGTTGTGGTCTCAGGCCAAAGAAACAGAAAACAAAATTCCAGTTACATAAAAATCTGGTTTAAAGTGCACCTGGCTGGGCCAGGGAGGTAGCTTGGTGGTAGAGCACTTACCCAGCATGCACACAGCCCTGGGTTCAGTTTCCAGCATTGCAAAAAAAAAAAATACAATCAAGTCAAAACTAATTTCAAAGAAGTGGAAGAGAGGGTGCTTATTAGCATGTGCTCCTCGGGGGAAAAAAAAGCTTGCTTTACTTACATAAGAGTTCTGTCAAGCCAGATGGGTCCTCCAATAGATGCAACCTCATCATAGAGAATAATTTCCTACAGTTGAGCCCCCCAGGGGTAGTCTCCTGGAAAGATTTAATTACCAGCAGAGAAAACTTTTCTTGTTAATATTCGTCATTACAGTTGCCTTTACATTTAAACATGCTAGATTTAAAAATTGAGAAAGAAAACATCTCTATAAAAGTACATCAAAAAGCAAGATAATCACATTATAAGCTATTGGTTTTCCTAGCTGGATACTCAGTGGCCATTGGAATTTACATGTCAGATTTGACTTTTTCATATTTCTTCAACACAAGAGTCATCACTACTTCCAGTCATCACTACTGTGATCTTTGGAGCTAGCAATCTCATAGGATTGCCAAGTGTCATTGCATAGTCATTCCCCATTATTTCAATAAATCTGTTAGGATATTTTTTAAAAATATTTCACAGCAATTTTTCAAAGATCAGCTAAAACATTAAAAATGCTTGTTTCTCCTAGAACAGGAAGCCATCCCAGTGGAGGCAAATGAGGTCCAGAGACCCTTTCTGTGACCTTGCCATCTTCTGTACAGAGAAGTTGGGGCCTTCCGGAAGTGCATGCAGTACTGGAGGGCCCATGGAAGAGGCAGTCACCACAGGCAGGGCCTCCGTGAGAGACGTGATCACAGTTGGGGGTCAGGAAACAAAGTCTAGGCAGAAAGGACTGGAACCATCTAGAAATAGGGAGCAGAGTCCAAGCAATGGTTCTTAGGTACCAACGGCTGGAAATGATAGCTAGCTCCTAAGAAGCTTCCAAGGTAGCCCTGAAGGAGCTGAGTCAACGGCGAGGACTTTAGTAATGGTGATGGGGTGACTCTCGAATGGTTCAGCCGTGGAAGAGTCAGGCCAACTGAATGGTGCAAGGACAAGAATGGAAAAGATGGCACTCCCTGCGTGTCAACAGGAGGCCGAGGTGCTCTGCCTGCCCGCTTCCCCACCTCAGGCCTGCCTTTCTTGCCCCTCCACCTTTTTCATTTTCCTCCCTGACTTGACTCCAGAGTCCAGACAGTAGACAAGAATTCTAAAAGGCCTCAGCTTATAGCTTCCTCTGAGGACTTCAATGCTTAATGAATGATTCTAATTCTTAGAAAGAAGAGCCAATTTTTTTCATGACTGCCGTAAAAGGAGATTACACAGTTTCTTCAGAGGCCTTTAGAAGTCATTGCTGCATGGTGCAAATTGGAAAAACAGGACAGATTTCTCACAGGGGCTAAACCAGATGGCCCACGCGAGTGCTCTCAGAGTCCTCCCTAGCTGTCGATTTCAAGAAAAGAGAAAAGAAAAAAAAAATCATGGCTGGGCTTCTGTTTGGGTTTCCAATCTGGGTAACAGAAAATCAATCTGCAATAAGGATTTTAAGATGTATTTTGATTCTGACTTTCAGGAGCAAGTTTTTCAAAGTAATGTCTAAGAGCATAAAGGAGAGTTCGAAGTCCAACTCTGAATCCCTGGCCAAGCACGTCCCTTCCAGGGCTGACGTGCAGCAGACACATCTGTAGGTGTCTTTCTGAGATCCCAATGCTTTGAATGCTGCGACACTGAGCATGCCAGCTAAGTATGCCATCTGGAAGTTGATTCATGTCCTGCTCCGGAACATGGACCAGCAGAGAGCTGCCCTGGGAACACTTTGGGATCCTTATTGCCCTGCAGGTGACGGAGAAAGCTGCTGTGGCTGTCAGCACTCAGCAGGGCTTTGCTTCTTGAGATAAAAGCTTGAGCTGCAAACTGTCCATGTGTAGAGAAAGCAATTGTCTTTTCTAGAAATGCTTCACGCACTGTGCTTCTAACCTGTGTTAAAAATGGAGCATAAGCAAGAAGCCACCATACAAAAGCTAAAGGAACACAGGAACCCAGTCTGTACGGTCAGGAGACCTGAGTTTGGCCTTGACCATCCCTGGCCTTCCTAGGTGACTGACCGAGGAACAGCATCCTGCATAGGACAATTTGTCTGCAGAAGGTGGCATCCAAGTTCCCTCAGCAACCTCCATTGCTAATTTATTCATTTCTAGTGATTACAGTGTGTTAATAATTCTCACTATTGAAATGGACAATTGAAAGGTTTTTTGCCTTAAATTCTTCAGCCTGTCTATTTCTTAATTCCAAAAAAAAAGTGGAAAGTCAGTGACAGAAATGTTTTTTAAGCACACAACACAGTTAACTTGCAACACCAAATCATTTTATATTGTGTCTAATTGCCATTTACTTGAATGGTTTGAAACTCTTAAAGGAAAAGTAAGAACTGATGGTGTTTGGGAATTGAACTCTTCTCACAAGGGGGTTTTCTCTTCTCAGAGGATTTTTAAAGAATGCTCAAGGAAATCAAGAGTCCTATTTTTTTTTAAATATTTTTTTTTGTTGTAGATGAACACAATATCTTCATTTATTTTTATGTGGTGCTGAGGATCGAACCCAGTGCCTCACGTATGCGAGGCAAGCGCTCAACCGCTGAGCCATAGCCTCAGCCCCAAGAGTCCTATATTTTGATTAGATTCCCTCAACCCAAATCTTACCCTGTTCATGAACTGGTATACTAAGGAGAGTCTATGAGTTTGATGAAATGGATTTGAAAACTCAAAGTGAAACTTAGAATTCCATTTTCCCTTCGAATGTGATGGGATTTTTTTTCTCCTCTCAGAACATTCTCAAATTACCATAAATTGAAGTGTTTGCAGAATTAAAAAATAATAATAACTCTCTAAGCTAAGGGCACTTCTACAGAGGGTCACTGAGTGGACTTGCAATGAAGGACTCGTGTGACAACCAAGTGAAGACCATGGTTAGCAACGAGATGTTTCTGGAAACTCTGGATTAAGTCCTCCATGCTCACACAGGCTCCTATGCACATAGCCCCACCCCAGCCCCATGCTTCCAGAACCAAGGAACTAGAACAACATTCGCCTAAAAACTTCCAGGAGGCTCCCTCCCCTCCTACCATTTTCTCACCATCCCCTGGATGCCAGACTTCTGACTGGTGCCTCGCAGAGGTGGGATAAACTCTACAAGCTTGACTCAGCAACTAATTTTCAGGAAGGCCTACCCCCACCACCCACCTATTTCCACCATCCTGCTGGAGGTAGAGACAAAAACCCACACCCATGGGTGTCAGTGCAAATGACAGCAGCATTCTCTACCAAAATTTTTTTTTTTTTAATTTAAAGCCTGGCATTTTAAATAACCAAGCTGCTCTCTTCTCTGGACTAAAATCAAATATTTTTATTTGAAACACAGCCACCAAGCTGGTTCTCCTCCTCCTCCTCCTCTCCAGCCCACCCCTTTCCTCCCGCCTTTCCCCACACGGAGACTTGCACACACACACACACACACACACACACAGGCACACGCACACTCGGGGCCTTTTACGTAATCAGTTGATAAGATTGATCTTTCACTTGAATTGCTTTGATTCAAAATCTGCCCACCGTTCGTGGGAGGCAAGAATCTGTGGATGGAGGCAGTGCTTTAATAAAGAGGCAGTGACAGGAATGTCATGGAGGGGCACCTGGTGGCTGGCCCGAGTCCTTTCCGCATAGTCCTGGGTTGTTTATAGGAAAACACACAGAAATATGAAATTCCACATGAACTCTCTTCTTTCAAATCTACAACTCTTCCGTTTTACGAAGAAAACTGCCAGTGTAATTCTTGCCTAACTGAATTTTGTAACCAGACACCCTGCTCCAAAATGCTTACTGGTTCCCCCATTGCTGATATTCACCTTATCTAACTGGCTCACCCAACCTCCATGGTGCCATTATCTGACACCTTTTTATGGTGGCAAGAGTTTCTCTCCTCACTTCGCTGCCTAAACCCTCCGAGAGGGGAAAAAGCCAATTTTAAAACATTACCTCCTATAAGATTCCATTTATTTAATATTCTTGAAAAAGCAAAATTATAGAGAAGGCTTACAGATTGGTGATTACCCAAGGCTTGGATGGGGGAGAAGGCACTGGATGTGGCTTTAAAGGGATAGCATGGGGAAGCTTGTGATTATAGAAAAATTCTGCTTCTTCACTGTGGTGGTAGGTACACAAACCTATACACTAGATAAAGCTGCGTAGATGTGTAAATACGTGCAAATGAGTCTGTGTAGAACTGGTGAAGTCTGAATATATTCTCTGGATTGTGCCAATGTCAGTTTCCTAATCGTGATACCATGCTATCCATATGCAAGATGCTGCCACCGGAGAAATATGGAATCCAAGGGTCACAGAAATTCTCTGTACATTTTTTTGCAAATTTCTGGGAACCTGTAATTACTTTTTAAAAATTAACAGGAAAGTGTGTTCAGCCTTAGAAAAGGAAGGACTGAAGTTTCAAGTGGAATTTAAAGATTATTGCTCAGAAAATATTTCTTTTTGTAAAGAATCCTCTTAAATTTTCAAAGCATGTTTCTTGTAACAATACAGCACAAAATTATATTGCCATGGATGTATATGTTTCAAACAAACTCTTCCTCAATGAAATTGGGTCCTCTGATACTCAAATTGTTCGAGAACTAAAGTAACTATTTCAGAATGAAGAGGGAAAGTCATCAGTGCAAATGGGCTCTGCTCTGTTATGACGAAAGCTCTGAGACTATGGCAAACATCAGTGGCTGGATCATTCTAAAATATTGTTTTAAAAACAAAGCAAAAAAAAAAAAAACCCAATCAAACAAACATGGCTTGCTTAACTTTTGTTCCGAATGATTTGCTATTTTGAGGATAAAAGATTCATGCATATAGTTACATCTATCGTGGTGAAGATTTACTACATGTGGTTGAGGTTTCCGTCAGACTAACATGATGTGATGCACTCTAAGACTAAAACAAACACAAATCTAAAACCAACAAATTCCCAAGCATTAACAAAATACAGCTGTAAAAATGCAAGGAACAGAATAGTCCTGTGCCCTTTACATGCAGGGTGTCCCCAGGATAAACATTAGCAGGACTCTTGTTCTCTTGGACTAACACCATTTGAATGGAAGAATGTTCTAGTGGATTTTTTCTCTTTATCTTTGAGACAATAGTCAATTTTATGCAAAAATTCTTGCATGATGATGGTGAGAATATAATAGTGACTTGGAGCATTATCCTTGCAGAACGCAGATGCTTTGCACAAGGGAATGTTAATTCCTTCTGAAATCCTGATCCCATGCATTCTTAAGTAAAGGATGATAATCACAGGCTATGTATGATGTGAGTTGGGATTGAAAGATCATAAGGCATTACATAAGTAAAAGGCATTCTACTTATCTATCAGGATAAAGAGTAGGCCTTCAACTGCCAGTAACACCTTGCAGCAGGTGAACCTGAAAGAAGTCCTCAGGATAACAAAATGGGTGACAGATATCAGCAGTTATTCTTGTCCCAAGACACAATCATTAACTACAATTGAAGCAGAGTCAGCCCCTCCGAATGGATGAATAGCGTTGGCCAGGCTTGACTCTTACCCCCGCCCCCAACAGGTAGCCTTCCTAAGAATGTCCCACAATAGGAAATGCTGTTATTGAACTGATTGTGTCCTTTGTTAGGGTCCGTTTCCCCACCCTGGATGCCTGGCACAGCATAGGTACTCAGTGGATAGCCGCTGGCCGGATGGTGTTCACACACCAGCACTGCTGGTGGACAATGGATAACCCGTAGACACTTCAAACTCTGAGGAAAACTATAAAACTTCTCCTCAGAAAAGTGCGAGATAACACAATGCTTTTCATTGTCCAGGGGGTTCACAGATCCTTGGAAGCTCTGTCCCTGGGAACCATCTTCCAGGACCATGACATTATTTCAGCCCTGACTGACAAGGAGCTTTCTATCCTAGCTCCCCTGAAATCTCCAGACCCTCTACATTCCACAGCATGGTTTTCTTTTTTTTTTTTTTTTCTCTATTTGTAAACAGAGTCCACATATACATACTATGTTTTAGGGATGACAATGTAATAAAAGGAAGTTCAGCTAATAAAAATATTTCCACTGTTTTCTCTGAAGTACATAGTCACCCTCATCCTTCCAAGCTACAAAACCTTGGCCGTGTATCTGGCCTTATCTCGTGATCTATTTCATAAAAGTCCCTCTGAGTAGAATTTGAAGGAGGGGAGTAAGCCATGGTCACACACAGGCCCTCAACGCCATGGAAGGAATGGTTCAGAACAAAGGGAGCAGAAGGGGGCAGGTGCTCAGTCACCAAATAATGAATAGCACAAGGTACACCAAAGACCCCAGATGGCTGGCTTTTTGTAGAAGAGCTGTCCTTTGTTGTCAGTAATGAAAGACACTCAAGCAAGTCTTACTCATGCACTACTGAGCTTTTGGAAGAGAGACCATTACCTTCCAATCTGAGCTGAGAATGTTGACAGTAAAAACCTTAATGGAAAGCTCCGGGCTTCCTAAAGACCTCCCAAGACCATGCTCCCCCTCTACAGCCATCCACAAGCAACTGTGAATCTGCTGCTACAAGAAATGAGGGGTGCCACATTTCATTCCTTCTAGTTTACAAAAAGTAAGTTTATAGTACAGTTAAATGCCAGAGGCTCCATTGAGAACTAACTTCTGTGATTGACCTTAACCCTTGAGCGTCCTGGCCTGGAGGCCCTGCCAGGAAGGCAGTGGTACATCTCCATCCCAGCAGCCAGCTGCCTGCAGAGCTGCATGTCCACAGGGCGGGGGCTGGGTGTGTGCCACAAAGCAGCAGCAGAAAAGGCCAGTGCACCAGACTGCGGTCTCATTCAGAGAACTGTCACTGTGGGGTCCCCTCTAAATCATGGCAATGTTGAGAAAAGCAGAGGCACATTGCCAACACTTGAGAGTTGATTGGAGGCAGACTACCTGTATTTGCACTGCAGCTGGAGCCAAGAGCTGTTTTTCCCCCACTCCACGGCTTGCTTTCTCAATGGCTCAAAAATATATCAGAACAACTGTGCTTGACATACTTTCAAGGAGAAGCTTTCGTGCAACTCTGCAAAGAAACTTCTTCCAGGGGGCACCTTGCATACAAATAGGTTTAAATGTCTATTGCTGCAGCCCCACATGGATAAATCGTAAGTGTGCATTATTTTAATTGTATTAAGTGCATCCTGTCCCCAAACCTGGTTCCTGACAAAGATGAGGGAGACTTAAATGTAAATAATTAGCAAAATCTTATCTACAAGTTGAAGTAATGAAGTAATGAGGATGTATCAGTCAGTAGTTTCAGTCTTGTACAGCCACGAACACTGTTAGAAACTAGAAGCACAATGGTTTTAAAGAAATAAAATCAAGAAGGCTTGGTGCAGAGCAAGTAAAATAAGGAGGTAGGAATTACATAATTGAATAATGATTTTTTTTTTTTACTTATCAAATTTAAGTCATTCTGTATTAAGGAGCATTAGCTATTACCAAGAAAATTTCCATCTTTGGAAAATAGCATAAAGGAAGAGGGAGCTTAAAAATTCATGAAGAAACTAGTAGTGTTCAACAATTGACTTTCCATATTTTACAACAACCTCTGAATTTTATTTCAAGCAGTAATTTAGATTTAAATATGGCAATGTTCAATCTAATTTACCATGGTAGGTGTTTCTTCTATAACAAAACTCCCTTAAAAGCTTTGCCTAGCATTTGCTACCTTGGTCTTTCAAAGGATAAATAGGAGTGCTGTGCTAGATGAGAAACTATTTCTGACAGCATAATCACAGAAGATACATCTGTAGCATAAAACAGGGCAAACGCATTTGCTCCTGGCAAACTATGCTGATCTAAGTGCCCCTTTCCAGCAGTTGGTGTTTTCTTCTGTAGACTGGGATGTCTACAGCTCCCAGGGTGTTCAGGGTACTTACAACGTACAAAATGGGCCACATTTTTAAAAATTATACACGCACACACGCACACACCTTGGGCTTTTCCAGCCTCCTAAAGAGCTATTTTAGAAACACCTGAGAATTCTAAATTGAGCAACCCACCGACCAGCAAGTCACTTTTGGAAAGCAATAAACCGCTCCCACTACACCTGTGCAGAGCACAGAAGCCCCAGGTGGAGGGAATCTTACGTCCATACCTATATTTCATGCCCGTCTGCTTTGCGGTGGACTCTTTGAGGGAAATGTGGTGCTGAGGGGTGAAGGTCCCCAGGCTGCGTGCGATGATCGCGACCGTGCGGAATTTGGCCCGGGCTGCGTTCACCACATTGGGGGCGGCGGAGCTCTGCTTGCTCAGAAGTCGGTCCTCACCATTCCGACTCTTCAGATTGTGCTCGGTGCAGGCTATGGAGACTTGCATTGCTCTCCCCGGCAGCGCACGGTCCCTCAGAACCCCGCAACACAGGCAGTCACGAGAGGCTGAGCAGCCGGGGGGTCTCCGCTCGTCCTAACCCCGCTCGCTCCCGCTTCCCGGGGATGCCGTCCGCGGAGTCCCGGCGGCTGACTTCAGAGCCAGCAGAGTGACAGGAGAGTCCCGGAGATCCGGAGAAGTAAACAGCCAACCCCGAAGTTGTCAGGGCAGCTGGCGCGCGGATCAGGCTCCCAAGTCGTCCCTGGCAGTAATCTCGGTTGATTAAACAGCCCAATCCATGCGGCCGGGAGGCTGTCGCGGAGGCTAGAGCTGAGCATTCATGGTGACTGCACAGGCGCTGCCGGGAGCCAGTCCGCGGTGCCTGAATGCGGGCTCGCTGCTGGGCGCTGGCTCAGCTCAGCGCAGGCATGCCGCAAGATGCGCGGCCAGCGCGCCTGGGCCACAGGCAGGACGGTCGGCGGGCGCGCGGAGCATCCCAGGAAGCAGCTAATCGCGAGCGGGCTCCCGCGGGCCGGCGGCCTCCATGCACTCCGCCGTCGGCTCCCTCCCTCCCCCGCTCTGGGAGGACCCGGAGGCTGCTCACGACCCCTCCCCACTCATTCTCGGGCGGAAGCCCGGCTTGCTGAGCCGTCACCGATTCGGGCTTGCAGCTGCATGGAGAAGCGGGCAGGTCCCTTTAAAGAGCCTTTGTGTGCGACAGGAAGGCAAGGATCCCTTTCAGCAGACTCTGGCTGTGACCGGAGTCGGGAGGGCTGCTCCAGAAAGGGAGCTCTGCCCAGACAGACCGAATCCTGCTGCAGCCCAACAGTTGGATCTGGGGGCAGGCAGAGTGGGGGTGCTTCTGCCGCGGAACATGCCAGCGAACTAACACGTGAGAGCTCTGTGACTGGCGTGCAAAACACAGCTTGAAACCCCTGCTATTAGCCTCGGCAGGGCTGTCCCCCTGCGCCTTATTCTTTAAGCACATAAGTTTGAAGTTTCCTGAAAAGCCAGAGTGAAGACTCTTTTTTTTTTTTGAGTCAAGTCTGCCCACTTGCTGCAAAATTTATTCTGAATGCCAGAGGAAGGAACAGGATGCCCCAAGGAGCAGCAGTTTGGCACCCCTCGGGAGGAGCTGCACCAGCTGAGCTGCAGGCCTGTTATTACCACCCAGAGCCAGAAAGGCCCAGGAGGGTGGAAGGAGCCACACACATGGCCCGCTGATCCTTTGTGGCCAGCTGTTGAGGGAAAGCCCTACCCCCACTTCAGGGATGGGCAGCAAGACATCCCTGAGGACCTTGGATCCCCATCAAGCAGGAACATTGCCTAATTCAGTGTCAGATGCAAAGCAAATGCCCGTAAATATTGTCAGACCAGACTAAGAACAACTGGCTGGTAATTACTTCTCCTTTTGAAATACATGGGAATCCAATGATTCACAATAAAGTTATGACTTCTGCAAAATAATCTACCTGTGGTGCCCCACAGACACTGCTGTCGAGAAAAAAGGAGCAGCATGTAAATCAACCATGTTGGTGAATGCCATCTCTGCACAAGGCCACAGAGATCATATGGAAAGAAAAAAAAACCAGAGTGCTGCTCCCTTCTCAAGGAACAGGCCCGCTGGGTGCCGGGGAGGACAGACCAGACATGCAGTCTTACGGGGGCTCATTAGCAGTGCTGGAAGGTGCGTCCTGACACGCCCCAGTCAGTGGTTCAGCCACCAGATGCACCAGCATGAAGCAGAGGAGGACTGCAGGACAGGTCTTCATGCTGATCCATTTCCAACTAGGTACCTGGCTTTGTAGGGTGCCCAGCTGCTTGTTAAGGATGTACAAAGATGGCTGGGTTCTCTAAGCACTTAGGAGGCTCGGGCAACCCTCCTTGCAAGGTAGGACTTTGCCTGGGGCATGAAGCAAGGAGTCAGATTTGATTAGCAGGCAACAGTCTGCCCAGGCTTTGGTGGGTTTGGGGGGCGGGCACACATTCTAGTTGTGGCTGTTGGTGTGCAAAAAATAATAGCTGGCCTGACCAATTCTTCCCAACCAAATTAAGCCTGTAGGAATAAAATTTTCAAGTAGAAGAGGTGCCAGTTGAATTCTGTTCCACACATGGATCTCAACATTTTGTGACCTACAGATTAAGACCTAAACCACTTGGGGACTCTCAATCTTTATCCTCCACACCCTTCCCTCTCTTTACTTTAAAAAGTAAAGCTGAGCTGAGCGCACCAGCTCTCCAGGGGAGGCCGAGAACTTCAAGGGACAGGACTGTTAGCAGAAGTGGCTTTCAGCTTTGCCAGAGAGCTAGCAGAGCCACGCCTGGAAGCCAGGACCAGCACAGGGAATAGGTTATCAGAACAAAATCTGCCAGGCAGAGCCTCTGAGTCACCTCCTCCTCCCCCACAGGACCCACTGAGTGCCTGGTGCGTACAGGCCCTCACTCTGAATGACTGAGAGGGGGAGGTAAGGAAACAAAGGAAGGAGGGAAGTGAATGGGAAGATGCCATATTCTTGGATAAACCTGCTTCCTTCAAACCAAACACCAAAGGAAACCTTGTGCCTGCCAGTTTCAGCACAGCCTGCTCACTTGAAAGGAATGCATAACTGTCCCATATTCACGTCCGCACCTCTTGTGTGTAGAGAGTCCCAGCCTTCCGGACATGTCTCAAAGAGCATCAAAGGCCGCGGCCGGCAGATGCTCACAGAGCAAGCCTCTCCTTCAGCCCGCAGTGTGCCTTCTCAGATCTGACACCATGCGGGCCTTCTGTCAGGCAGCCAGCAGCTCGGCGGCTTCCCCCAGCCATCTCCACCCTTCCCAGCATTTATGGAGCAGTCGGTCTCAGGAGCCCGGAAATTAGATAACAGTTGGCTATGAGAATGTTCATTCCTAATAAGTTTGTGCTAACAGGCCACATGCTAATTAAGCTGGGGAAATTAGACTTGGAATATGTACCTTCTCATTGCCGCACAGTAGAGTTTGGAGGAATACTCACTGCGCTCATTTTAGGTTTCAACAAGGCCCATGAATACACAGGGAGAGCTGGATGTAAATGTAGGTACAGGGAGAGCTATGGGCTGGATTGTTCTCCAAAACTAATGTGTTGAAGCCCGGACTCCCCAGTGCCTCACAGGGGAACTGTATTTGGAGACAGGGTCTTTAAAGGTCACAAGGGTGAGTCTTAGGTAACAGGACCCTGAGCCTCATAAGAAGAGGCCATCAGCACAGACACGCGAAGCCACAGAGAGGAGATGGCTGTCCACAAGCCCTGTTTGCACTTGATCCCTGAGCCCAGCCTCCATAGCTATGAGAAAGCAAGCCCCTTGCCGCTGGGCACCTAGACCTTGCTGCTCTGCAGTGGCAGCCCCCGCAAATGGTACAGATATGGACACTGCTTGTCTTCATTGTAATTCTTAGAGTATTGGTCACAAGAAACTATTGGAGCTCACTCAAGAAGATGCCTCTACAGGTCATTGCTGGATCTTGGTGGATAAATACCAGGGTCATGCCACTGCACACATCCTAGCCAGCACTACACATGGGCTCTGCAGAGAGGCTCCACAGGCAGCTCAGAGCTCCTCTCCATAAAGGCAGAGGACCCTTTGTGCGATTCTTGGTGGAAGAAGTGTTGCTTTCCAAGCATGTGTGGTCCTGTCCCTTGTGCTTAGTGATCTTATTCTGCTAATTTGCATTTATCCAGGAGTACAGGGAATTGAACCCAGGGATGTTTAACCACTGAGCAACATCCCCAACCCTTTTTTGTATTTCATTTAGAGACAAGGTCTCAGTGAGTTGTTTAGGGCCTCACTAAGTTGCTGAGGCTGGCTTTGAGCTTGCTGTCCTCCTGTCTGTCTCCTGAGCTACTGGGATAACAGGCGTGAGCCACTGTGCCTGGCCCAATTTCCCATGTCAGGGCTGGCTTTTTGGCCCTTACCCTCAGCAGTGTGGTAAGGTGGTGGAAAGAGCCTTCCCCTCACAGGCAGAGGCCCTCCCTTGCTGCATCTGGGGCCTCAGTGTGTCATTACAGCTGTCCCTGATTCTTGTCCCTTGGCTGGAATATGAAGGTGGCATGTATTTGTAAAACCCCCGCTTGCTCTGTGATTCCCTGAGGTTCTTTCTAGACAGCTGTGGAGGCTGCAGCATTGCACGTGGCCAAATTATTGCTCACTTTGGTTTTGCCGTTTAAGAAGAGACCACTCCCCAGTGTCCTTCCTCCTCTTCCTCTTCATAGTGTCCCCAGGATACTGGATGGACATCAGGGTTTGGAGTCAGTTGGACTTGAATCCAGACTGTCCTTTGCCTCTTCCTTTCCTTGTGCCACTGAGCAGGGTGCTTATGTGCCCTGAGTCTCAGTGTCCTCACAGAGACAGAGCTGGGTAAGAGTGTGGCCCTCCAAAGGAGCTGCTGCCATCATGAGCTCTGTTCTACAGAGGACATGCAGAATGCAGAGACGTTACGTCACCAGCCCAGGGTGCCACCGCAGAGCCAGGACACCAGGCAGCAGCCTGCAGAGGCTTGGCTCTAACCCCTGCACACAGTGCTCCTCACTGCAGAACTCCCCCGCGAGGTCTTTAAATAGTGCCATTCTAGAAATACAAGTTAAAAGAAATCCTATTCTTGCCATGAGTGATAGAAAGACATTCAGCTTTGAAAATCTAGAAATTTCAGAACAATTAAATCATCCACACTGGTGGTTTCAAATATGTCTTTTATCAGCCTTTTGAAATACTTGGTGATACTTTATTCCTATTGCTCCAAAATGTTTCCCCCATTTACTGATTGATTTAATTTCTTACCAGTAAAGTCTGAACCACATGCATTTTACTGAGCTCACCTAGAACTGGTGGTTTATGTTCATTGGAAGGAAACCACACCCAGCAGGGGCCAGGAAACATTCAATTAGGCAGCGAGGCAAAGCTGAGTTTATCCAAAGCAGAACAGTATCTGTTAATATGGGAAGAATATTCCACATGCAAGTACAGATGGCAAGCCACTTTACGTGCCTATCTTTTGTGATCAAAAGAGTTGTTGGGGGCGAGAGTTGGCTATTTATCGGAAATTCTTAAGACGTGGGTTTGAGGAGCCAGTTATCATATTCTGAGAACTTGAACCAGCCATGGAAATTAGCATGTGCACAGCTTTCGGAATAACAGAGAAAACAAAATTGAAAGGCCAAATTGGAAATGCTCAAGGCTGTGCCAAACAGGAGAGGCTTCCAGATGTCTGCCCCCCTGCTTCTCTGGAAGAGCAGGCTCACCAGAGAACCCCACCAGGAAAGTCCAAGGGTAGGCTCAGCACAGATGCTCTCACACTACCAGACACATGTCCAGAGCCAGAACACAGCTCATCAAAGCAGATGTGAGCTTTTCAGTAAACA
Organism: Geosciurus inauris; assembly: GCA_004024805.1. Lineage (NCBI taxonomy): Eukaryota > Metazoa > Chordata > Mammalia > Rodentia > Sciuridae > Geosciurus > Geosciurus inauris. The sequence goes on from PVHX01011714.1 coordinate 53,208, forward strand.
CTGACACTCTATCCATGGCCACTGGTAATTATTTCCCGAATTTGAAAAATGTGACATGTCAGGTGCACCAGAGCTCCAGTGTGTGTCCCTCGCTTTAACTTCAAGGCCAGGTGCCGCGGTGCTATGGGAAGCAGGGATGGAGCAGCGTCAGCCTTAATTGGAAATCACTTCACACCTCTGCAAAGGAAACAAATGTGCTTCAAAGATTTGGTTAACTATGCTTTGTGTGATAGTATATTATAAACTCCCATTCCAGGGCAATTTAAACTACTGTGAGTGAGATGAAGGAAGGAAGGAAAGAAGGAAGTGTTTCTGAGTACCTGCTAGGTTCCAGATGCTGTGATAAAGGATTCCAGGTCTGTTACCTCATTCCGGAGGAAATGGAGAAAAGCTTGGTTCATCACATAAATTGATTGGACTCTAATTATCTTTAGGTGAAGTGACATAAATGTTCATCTTCACTCTTGCAAAGCTGAATGAATCAATCTGTGGAAGAGCTTTCCACAGAAAGCCAACCTTGCATGGTGGGGCTGAAAAAAATATTCAAACCTGCAAGTCTTTCAAAATATCGGTTACTGGTTCACAATCCATTTGTTTCCATTCGAATTTGTCCATCTTCTTAGGGTGAGAAAGCCATTCTTTCACATTCGTCCTTGTCTTACAATAGTAATGTATTTTTATTTCAAAAAAAAAAAAGGTATATTTTCTTGCTTCTTTTCTACTTCATTCATTTTGAAAGTGGGAGTGTTCTAAAGGGAGCAGATCAAGATTCTGAGATTCCTTTTCATTTAAGTTCTTCCCTGTGGCAGATCATAGAAAGTTAATGTAAGAGAGCCCTCAGCCTTTCATCACAGTTACAGTGAAACTCATCCTTGGGACCTAAATATCAAGCTCTCTATGACCTAGATATCTGTTAGGATGGATGTTATCAAAAAGATAGGAGATAGTGAATCTTGGGGAGGATATAGGATACTTGTACCTGTGGAACACGTTAGTAGAAATGTAAATGGTACATCTGTTATGGAAAATGGTACAGGGGTTTCTCATCAGATTAAAGATGGAACACCATGGTCCAGCAATCCCACTTCTGGAGTTTATATCCAAAGGAAATGAAACAGTATCTCAAAGAGAGATCTGCACTCCCATGTTCATTGTAGCCTTATTCACAGTAGGCAAGATATGGCAACAACCAAAGTGTCCATCAACACAACAATGAATAAAGAAAATGGTGCATACACAATAGAAAATTATTTAGTCTTGAAAATGAAGGAAGTCCTGCCATTTGCACTAATGCAGATGAACCTGGAGGACACTATGATAAATGAAATTAGAAAGACACAGAAAGACAGATACTGCATGATCTCACTTGCACGTAGAATCTAAGATAGCTAAATCCACAGAAGCAGAGGATAGAAGGGTGGTTGTCAGGGCCTGGGGCAAGGGGGAATGTGGAGATGTTGCTCTAAGGGTGCACAATTTCAGTTGGAAAGATGAATAAGTTCTGGAGATCTACTGTTTTGCCTGGTGACTGCAGTTAACAATATTGTTAACAATATTGAATACTTAAAATTTGCTAAGAGAGTAGATCTCAAGTGTTATCACAAAAAGGAAGAAAGAATGGAAAGATAGAGGAATGGGAGAGAAGAAAGAAGAAAGAAAAAGAGGGAGGGAGAAAATGGTAACTACGTGAGAGATGAATACCAGGCAGCTGGGTTGTGATTTTTCTCGTGATGTATGTGTGTATCAAATCATCAAGTTGTACACCTTAAATGTGTACAATGTTTACAAAGCTGAGTATTGTTCAAGGTATGTATCAGTTACCCCATGTTGTCATTCTGTATTTGTTCACTTATCTTTTTTTTTTTTGTATATTATCTGCCCTTGAACAATTATATCTCAATAAAGCTGAAAAAAATTAGGAAACATTAAATAACTTGCCCGATATTATAGAACTATTTGATGAGTCTGAACAATACCCAGATATACTAACCTGTATTCAAAGGTGCTTTCTACTACCATACAGTTGTGTTTAAAAACAAAAGAAAACCAAGTTCTATCTTCTACCAAAAAATTTCCTAGTTTCAAGGAAAAAAACTCTCACCTTATGCTCTACTGAGTATAATGTCTATAATAATTACAATGCACATATATTTCTTTTGTAAGTAAAATGAAATAAATTTTAAAGTTATTTTTCCTATTTGAAATTATCACAAATTCATGATGGAAAATTTTAGAAAGCATAGGTTTAATATGTGTGAAACTGGGCCACAGAGCTGGGGTTAAAAGGCTTAGATGGAAAAAAGAGGGACGAGAGGCCATTCATTAAACCCACACTTTTAAATACAATTATATCTCGGTTTTGATGCTTCTTTTATTTTGCATGCATATTTTTATGGTTGTCAGGGATGTTGTTTTACAACATCTGCTACTGTTGTACACAGCTGAGTATTTTTCAAGGTGTGTTGGTGACCCCAGGCTGTCTTTCTGTATTTGTTCATTTTTATTTACTTTTTTGTATGTTATCTGCCCTTGAACCAGTTACTTGCCATCACCATCATCAGTAAGCATTTTTTTGTGTGTGGTTCAGTTGACAAATTCTATGCCCTGATGAGAAAGGAGGGAGGACCCCGCCCCTTCATGGGCCCTGCTGGACAGCAGCTGAGCATGGGTGAGCCGCAGCCTGCCCTGCAGGATGGCGCAGCTGACACCCACCTCAAGGAAGAGGGACAGACAGTGGGTTGGGGCAGTAAGAGGAACCGCAGTGGCATCAGAACAGCTCTGGGCTGTAAGCACCGAAAAGAGCACAGCACAGGAAGGAAGAGGCCAGGGGCCTGGCCACACCAGCCAGAAGGCAGCTCTGAGGCAGGGCCCGGCAGCCTGTCCGCAAGTGAGCAGAACACGTCGCACGCAGCTTTACCTGTGAAAAGGGTTTCTGTGATAAGCGATGCAGAACAGAGCGCGTGAATCGCCTGGGGTCGGGAGAGAGCAGCCTGGACTGAGGGCCAGATGAGGACTCCCTGCTCAGGGAAGACAGCGGGGCTAAAGGAGAAGGTTAGTTGGGGATTCTGGCCGGAATCTCCAGGAGGGAGAATGGCGTTGAAGGCAGGGCAGTCTGGAGGCCAGGTATAGGGGAGGTCTGGAGGTGTAAGGGACTCCAGGCAGGAAGAGCAGTGGGAGATGGCTGGAGCCAGCCAGCCAGGCAGCCCCGCTGGGCAAGCACGGTGCTCCTGGGGAGACGTTCATTCTGGACCCTGCGTTGAAGAAGGAGTCCACAAAGCAATACCTACAATACGAGCCTATCGTGATAGGGGCAGAAAGTACCCATTCCTGGTGAGATAAAAGGGATATACTATATATCCAAATGTTACCAGTACCTGCCCGTGGCTGGTGGGATTTTGGTGTTATGGTTGGGATGTGAAGTGTCCCCACAAACCCCCTGTGTTAGTGCAGGACTGTTCAGAGGTGCAGTCACTGGACAGTCCATCCTAGTTTGAATAGACTGACAAGGTGGTAACTGTAGGCAAATGGGATGTGGCTGGAGGAGGAAGTGTGTCCCTGAGGGCTGCCCTGGAAGGGTGCATCTTCCCTATGACCCCCACCCATTCACCCAACTGTTTCCTGACCCCACCATGAGCTGAGCTGCTTTCCTCCTCTAATGGGCCCTTCTCCCATGATGTGCTGCCTTACCTCAGGCCCAGAGCAATGGCGTCAGACACCTAGGGACTGACACCTCTGAAACCATGACCCCCAAATAAACTTTCCCTCCTCTAAGTTGTTCTTGTCAGATTATTTAGTCACAGTAACGCAAAGTTGGCTCACACATATGGGTCATTTTTATTTCCTTTATTTTTCTAGTACATGCTTTCCTGCTGTGAGTAGATATTACTTTTATATTATGAAACAAAGTCATACCCTAAAAAAGATAAATGATGCTTGAAGTCCTGGGAAGCCTGCAGGTACACCTGTCATGAATGAAGATTCAAGACTTCTTTTCATTTAGTTCACAGCATCCAGTAGTTTGGAATAAATTTCTTTCTTTCTTTTTTTTTTGTACTGGAGATTGAACTCAGGGGCACTTGAGCACTGAGCCACATCCCCAGCCCTATTTTGTGTTTTATGTAGAGACAGGGTCTCACTGAGTTGCTTAGTGCCTCGCCATTGCTGAGGCTGGCTTTGAACTCGTGATTCTCCTGTCTCATGGAATAAATTTCACTAAGCAGACTCAGTTAACTTTTAACAAACAAGCACCCAGTTCCAATTATGCAGAATACAAGTATTAAACTTTGCTAACACACACACAGAAGAACTTAGCACATCAACTAACTGTTTATTTGATTCTCCATAGATGCGATGAATGATTTCTGCTGGGAAGTTAGGAAAGGAGTGCTCTGATCCATTAAGGCCAGAAACAAGTCAACAGGGTATTTTCGGGGAGGTGGGACTAGGGATTGAACCAAGGGCTGTGTGCAGGCTAGACAGAAATATGGAGTGTAAGGGAACTGTAGGAAACAGTCACTCAGTGAGTTATATTAACTCATCAGACTTTCCATGGACTGAATACAGGGATTTAAACTAGCCTCTGGGATAGTGGATGAGAACTTCTACATAGAAATCCAATCAGTGTGTTGACATTTCTGAGACTAATGATTATGCTTTGTCCTCAGCATACTGGTTCCCTCCTGTGTCCTTCTTCCTACCTATATTTTATAGTTTTGTGGTGAGAGAGGTACAACATGGTATTTCTACATGGAATACAGACAAAGGAGCAGGAATGAGGAAGGAATTGGGGAAAGGAAAGAATCTGAGCCAAAATCACATGTAGAAGATTTGAAGAGAGACCAAGCTTCTGTTTCATCATATGACTGAGCTCCACGGAAAGGTGACCAATCTCCTGTCCAGGGAGTCTGGGGATGAGTTTAGGGTTTTCTTCTCTTGGGATAGCCACAATAAGTCACCGCAAGCATGGTGGAGGTCATTGGTGACTTAAAATACCCAGGTTCATTCTCTCAAAGTCCTGGAGGCCAAGCAGTCTGACGTCAAGGCATCAGCAGGGCTGCATGACCTCTCAAGAATCTCAGGGACAGTCACTCCCTGCCTCTGGCAGCTTCCAGTGGCAGGCAGTATTTCTGTGGCTGCATCTCCTCCGTCTGTCTCTGCCTCCTCAAGGCCTTGTCCTGTCTGCGTCTGCCCCATTTCTCTCTGATAAGGGCACTTGTCACTGGCCTTAGGCCTCACTTGGGTACCTCATCTCAATAGCTTCAACTTAATTACATCGGCAAAGACGCTTTTCCAAATGTGGTCTTCTTCACAGGTTTTAGAGATTAGGATGAGGCGTGCCTGGGGAAGCACAGGTGAAACACAGCAAGGGCAGGAAGGCTGGGGCGAGAAGGCTGGTCTGACAAGGGAAAAACTGAACATAAAAAGAAAAAACCCTAAGACTGCACAGGGATGTGCCAGGACCTGAGCCGCTCGTCCGAGAGTGGTTTCTGTGATGGAATAACACAAAGAGAAGACAGAGAAGTCCTCCAGGGCAAATCAGAGCAGGTGGCTCTGGACACGCCGCTCTCAGGCTTTGCCCAGTGCAGCAGGACTAGCCCGGGCCTGGGCCTGGAGAATCACCCGCACCGAAGGACCCAGGTAGAAGGATTATAAACCACCACACCCAGGGTGAGAACAGAGTGGCCTCTCTGGGAGCAGCAGTGGTCCTGGGATGGGGAAAAAATGGCACCTGGGCTACGTGGGAAGTAGAGGTAGCAAGGAGACTAGTAGGCTAGAAGCTTCCAGGCCTGTGCTTTGAAAAATAAGCAGTGAAGAAACCCACACAGGCTGAGTTTGACATTTTATCACCTTCCTAATCAAAAGCATCCTCAAATTTTTAAATGAACACCTTTCTTGTTGGGAAGTCTTGAGCACCATGCCAGCAGAGGCAGGCGTTAGAATTGGGTAGTGCCAGGATTAAGTGGTCCAGGACCAGAGTGGCTCAAAACTCACTTGGAACTCAGTTTCTAGGTCCAATGATGAGACCCAACGAATCCAGTCATGGGATTCAAGATGAGATCAAGGCGCAGAAAAAAACAATAAATGCAAAAGAGTCAAGTGCTTCTCGTTAAAAAGGACAACTTAAGATGGCACTCAAGAGGACAATTCAGCAAAGTGGCCACTGAAGTCAGAGCAGGCCAGCCTCTAAAGTAGAAGGATGATTCCAAAAACATCAATGCAAAGGAACCCAAGCAGGTTTACAGGGAATGAAGAGTACTTTGGCTTAATAATAAAAGATTTTTGCCTTGCATAAATGAATAATTTTAACACTTTGTTGCTGAAATTATTGGCTATATCCATATATAATAGTACAAAGGATGAGGAATGAATGAAAGTGCATTGGGGGAAAAAATTTCTATATTTCACCATAATTAATTTAATTTTAATCTGAAGTAGTTTGTGCTTAAAGGGCTTATAGTGATCACTAGAGCAATCATAAAGAAAATAACTCACAGAAATATTTTAAAACCAATAAAGTAATTAAAATATTTATTTAACACAAAAGAAGGCTATCAAGAAAGAACAGCTTACCAAAAGAGGAAAGGAGACTTTAGAAAGCAAATAGAAACATAATATGTAAATCAAACTATATCAACAAATACAGAAAACACAAACGGTCTAAGCAACAAGGCAAAGGATGTCAGACTAAATGAAAAAACAAGAACCAGTTATGTGCTGTCTCTAAAAGACACACTTTAAATTCAAAAGAAAAAATGATTGAAAACAAAATTATGTGAAAAGATATATCATGCAAATTAGTAGCCATGAGAGGCGGCAGTGACCATACAACTATCAAACAAAACGGACTTTAAAATAAGTCCATTTATAATACGAACTATTATTTAAAAGGACATTTCATAAAGATAGAAGTGTCAATATATAAGTAAAATATGACAACTGTAAATGTATATGCACTTAAAGACACCACCAGAATACTTCAGACAAAAACAGTAGAAGTGAGAGGAAAAGTAGATGATCCAACACTGATAGAGATTTTAATTCAGCTCTTTGTAACTAATGGAACAACCAGACAACTCTGCCATTACAAGGATTTTGAAGACTTGAACAAGACTGTCAATTAACTGTGTGTAATAACATATAGAACACTGTACTCAGTGACTGCAGAGAACACACGGGGTATTCTTTAAGACTGGCCATATACTAGGCCAGAAAACAGGTCTTAATGTATTTAAAAGGGTTGAAACCATAAAAGCATATTTTTCAAAGACTATGGAATTAAATGAGAAATCAAATCTAGGGATTTTGAAAATTGGAATATTCTTAAATATTTGGAAGTTGAATAGTATTCTTATAAATAATCTATTGGTTCAAAGAAGAAATAATTGGAAGAGTCTAAAAATATTTTGATCCCATAAATAGTTAAAATTTATGAAGCCGGGCACAGTGGTGCATTCGTATAATCCTAGCACTTTGGGAGACTGAGACAGGAAAATAGCAAGTTTAAAGCCAGCCTCAGCAACAGTGAGGCGCTAAGCAACTCAGTGAGATCCTGTCTCTAAATAAAACACAAAATGGGGCTGGGGATGTGACTCAGTGATCCAGTACTCCTGAGTTTAATCCCTGGTACAAAAATAAAATAAACTTAAGAAAATCAACCAAAGTGGCACTTTGAGAAAATGGATAGCTTTAAGCACCTGTGTCAGAAAAAAATAAAGGGCTTAATAACCTATTCTGCCACCTTAAGAAAGTAAAAAAAGGAGGTATAAATTAAACAAAATCAAGCAGAAGAAAAGAATTGCTCAAGAGTGAAAAATCAACAAAATAGGACATAGAAAAAACAAAAGAAAATCAATGAAATCAAAATAAGTTCCTTGAATTATCAACAAAGTTAACAAATCTTTACCTAGACTGACTGAAAACCCACTAACAAAGTCAGAAATGAAAAAAAAGACTTCACTACTAATCCTCCAAATTAAAGGGACTAAAGAAATATGAATGAACACGGGTGAAAAAAAATTAGACCATTCGATCGACATGGATATATCCATAAAGCTGCTCAAATCAAAACTGACTCGAGAAGAAAGGGAAAATACAAATAGACCTATAATAAGAGAAGAAATTGAATTAACTTAAAATGTTCCCACAGAGAAAAGCCCATGCCCAGAATGCACCAGCGAATTCTTGTGTTTTAAGAAGACAGAGTATCAATCTTTCACAAACTCTGGAGGACAGAGGAGGGAGCCATGCCCACTACTTCCTTAAGATATCATTTTGCTATCAAAGCAACACAAAGACATCCTACGAAAAGAAACCACAGGCTAATTAATACTCATGAACAGAAATACAAAAACCTTTAGAAAATTATTACCAAACCAAATCCAGTCACATTGGAGAGGACATAGGCCATAACCAAGTAGTCTGCAGGTCAGTTTAAAATTCAAAATACAGTTAATGTGAGATACCAATTTATTAGAAAATCATGGGAAAAGCACTCACTCCTCTCAATACATGCAAAAAAAGCACTTAACAAAACCTAGTACCACTCATGATAAAAACTTTCCCAAATAAGGACTGGAAGAGAACTTGTGTCATGAATGCCTCTGAAGAACTCATCACTAACATCCACTAAAAGATGAAAGAGACTGAATACTATTCCTCTAAAGCAGGAGCAAGGACTTTGCCACTCTATCCAGTGTTGTACAGGAAGTTCTAGCTAGTGCAATTTAAAAGAACAAATTAAAACTGCCTTTGTTCATAAATGACATAATCCTGTATGTAGAAAATCCCAAACCATTCATCAAAATTGTTAGAAATAATAAATGAACTTAACAAGTTTACAGAATATAAAACACATTACAAAACTCAATCACATTTCTAAATAGTAGCAATGAAAAATCTAGAAATAAAATTAAGAACCTCATTTTATACATAAGAACATCAGAAAGAATACAGTCTCCAAGAGACTCATCTCATGGAAAGAGACTCTCACAGATTGAAGGTGAAAGGATGGAAAAAAATTTATCACTCACATGGTCCGCGTAAACAAGCTGGAGTTTCCATCCTAGTCTCAGATAAAGTAGACTTCAAACCAAAATTAGTGAAAAAGGATAAAGAAGGTCATTTCTTACTGCTTAAGGGAATCATACATCAACAAGACATAACAATCTTAAATATCTATGCCCCAAACAATGGGGCAGCCATGTTCATCAAACAAACCCTTCTCAAATTCAAAAACCAAATAGATCCCAACACAATAGTGCTGGGGGACTTTAACACAACTCTCTAACCACTGGACAGATCTTCCAAACAAAAACTAAACAAAGAATCTACAAAACTTAATAGAACAATCAATGATCTAGACTTAACAGACTTATATAGATTATTCTATCCTTCAACAAGCAAATACACGTTTTTCTCAGCAGCGCATGGTTCCTTCTCCAAAATAGATCATATGCTATGCCACAAAGCAAGTCTTAGTAAATACAAAAAAATAGATATACTACCCTGCATTCTATCTGACCATAATGGACTGAAACTTGAAATCAATGATAGCTTTAAAAAAAGAAGCC
>PVHX01011715.1:0-29904 GCA_004024805.1 Geosciurus inauris
TTTTTTTTTTTTTTTTAATATTTTTTTAGTTGTTGATGGACACAATGTCTTTATTTTATTGCTTTGTATGTGGTGCCGAGGATCAAACCCAGGGCCTCACGCATGCGAGGCAAGCGCTCTACCGCTGAGCTACAATCCTAGCCCCCTGTGAAACCATCTTTACAATAAATATAATGAGTACCTATCATCATCAAAAGCTTCCTCCTGGAGCTAGGGTTAAACCTCAGTGGTAGAGCTGGGTGCACACCTGTAATCCCAGCACTTAGGGAGGCTGAGACAGGAGAATCGCGAGTTCAAAGCCAGCCTCAGCAACGGCGAGGCGCTAAGCAACTCAGTGAGACCCTGTCTCTACATAAAACACAAAATAGGGCTGGGGATGTGGCTCAGTGGTCGAGTACCCCTGAGTTCAACCCCCGGTACCAAAAAAAAAAAAAAGATATTGTGTCCACCTACAACTAATATATATATTATATATATAATATATATATATATATTTTAAAGCTTCCCCCTGCCTCTGGAGTTTGAATTTAGTCATCCGCAAAATGCAGCTCAGTTGTGAGGATGGATGGTGTGAACTTGGCACAGGGTCTGGTGCATAGGAGCCCCTGAGTTAGTTACTTACAGTTAGTTATGTCAGCAGGAGAGTTAAGTTTTCAGACCCTGGAGTCAGAAAAACTGAATTCAAACCCACCTCTGCTATTTGCTTCCTTGGCAAATTATTTCATGCCCCTGTGAATCAACTTGTCCATCTATAAAATAGGAATGACAATGTGCTCCCTACCTAAAGGATTGTTATGAGGACTAAAAGAGTTAAAATGTGTAAGATTATTTTTTTCCTTGTCACAGGTAACTGAATGGTTTCAGATATACTGGTTCTCTTTTGTGGTATTGGGGATCCAATCCAGGGCCTCACACATGCTAGGCAATCACTGAGTTATGTCCCTAGCCCTTATTTTTTATTTTGAGACAAGGTCTTTTCAAGTTGGTCATGACAGCCTTGAATTCACGTCCTCCTGCCTCAGCCTCCTAAGTAGCTGGGATTATAGGCATGCATTACCTGGCCTGGCTAGCTGTTTTTATGAAACTTTAAAAATATTCATTAGCACCTTCTTTGATAGGTAGGGGTTCAAGACTCCAGCTTGGAAACCTGTGGGCTAAGTATGGTTTCTCAGTGGTTTCTAAGAATTCTTGCAAAAATAGTAATGGTATTTTCTAGAAGCCACTACAAGAAAGGGAATTGACTCTTGTGGCTTGCGAGGACAATTCAAGAACATTCCTGATCTAATAACAATATTGATACTGAAGCAACCAGCCCCTTTTCAGCATGTCACATCCAGGGCTTATATGAGGGGCTCAGTGCCAGCATCTGATTATCCTGAGTCTCTGTGGTTGTGCACTATGGTGAATATGTGAACAAAAAAACAGCCTTTAAGCAATTCAGTGAGACCCTACATAAAACAGGAAAACAGGAAATAGGGCTGGGGATGTGGCTCAGTGGTCAAGTGCCCCTGGTACCAAAAACAAACAAACAAACAACAAAAAACAACCCAGCGTTTTGGAGCATAACCAGTTTATAAGTAGCAATAGCAATGAAATAACAATGATAATAATAATAGTCAGCATTTATTAGTGCACACTTTGAGTCGGGCATGATTCTAAGTGATTTTCACTAACCTATGTGACAGGTATTATTTCCCCACTTTATTATTTTTATTGTCCCACTTTAAAGGTAAGAAAATTGAGGTCTAGAGGTGAGGAAACTTGCCAAAGATCACACAGTTGCTACAATGAGTTACGATTATTCTAAGGCAACCTGTTAAGTAGGAGAAAAGAGAGAAGGGCTAATGAAATTTTTGTATCTTACCTGCTTTTGCCACTCAATCTAAAAGTTGTAGAAATTAGCAAATGAATCCACCAGATATGTAGATAAACACCAAAAATAAGAGTTCCTCCAAATGATTTTACCTTAGTTTGCCTCTCTTGCAGTGTTCACAAAGAGAAAGACATTGAATTCGGCACTCAAGAGGTATTAAGAATGTGTGAAAAAAGGCACATCTTAGAATAAAATAGACTAGGTTTAGGCTGCTAACGCTCAGTGCTCTATCACTGAGCTACATTCCTGGTTCTTTTTTTTTGTTTTTTGGTACCAGGGATTGAACTCAGGGGCACTCGACCACTGAGCCACACCCCCAGCCCCATTTTGTGTTTTATGTAGAGACAGGGTCTCACTGAGTTGCTTAGTGCCTCGCCGTTGCTGAGGCTGGCTTTGAACTCTCAATTCTGTCTCAGCCTCCCTAAGTGCTGGGATTACAAGCGTGAGCCACCACGCTCGGCTGCATTCCTGGTTCTTTTTATGTTTTTATTTTTTTTGAGACAAGGTCTTAGTAATTTTCTGAGGCTGGCTTAGAACTTGCAGTCCTCCTGCCCAGTCACTGGAATGACAAGCATAAGCCACCTTGCCTGGTGACCCAGGAAAAATTACCCAGATTCCTGAGTCTAAATTCATTCAGGTGGCCGAGCATGATGGCATAGGCCTGTAATCCCAGTGGCTCTTAGAGGACTGAGGCAGGAGGATTGCGAGTTCAAAACAAGCCTGAGCAATTTAGCAAGGCTCTCAGCAATTTAGAGAGACCCTGTTTCAAACTAAAAAATAAAAGGAGGGCTGGGATTGTGGCTCAGTGGTAGAATGCTTGCCTCGCATGTGTGAGGCACTGGGTTCAATCCTCAGCACCACATAAAAATAAGTAAACAAAATAAAGACACTGTCCATGTATAACTAAAAAATATTTTTTAAAAAAAAAATTCATTCAGGGCTGGGGATATATAGTTTAGTTGGTAGAGTACTTGCTTTGCATGCCAAGGCCCTGGGTTCGATCCCCAGCACCACAAAAAAAAAAAAAAAAAAAAATCATCCAAGTGTACAAACATTAAATTATGTACTTTATTCATAGAGTTTGTGAGATGCAAAAAAGCTAGCTTTTGTAAAAGCACCTCGCTTCTGGCATACAATCAGAAGTAAAGACATGCTTAGCTGTGTGCCTGGGGGATCTCAGAAGCAAACCTGGGAGGATTCCTAGGTAAGAGATTATTAAGCACATTCTCCAAGGAGAAGCCAGTAAGAAAACAGGGGAAGCAGGACTGAGAAGTGAAAAAACAAGGGAAGATGCAATTCCAGGCAAAGACCCAGAGAAGGTAGCTTAATCCCTAAAGGAACTTAATCCCTGAGGGAACTCAGGAGTGTAAATTCTATCCAGAGACAAATATGCTGAGCTTTCAAACTCCAGCCTCTAATCAGTCATTTGACAGAGACTAGGAAAAGGAAGGATCAAAGCCGTACCAGTAACTTGAGGACCCTCCTCCTCAGAAGAGTCACCGGAGCTGATTATTAGAAGCAAAAGCAAGCCAGGGCCCAGGAGGAGGCAGGAGGGACTGGGAAGAGATCTGAGAGGATCTGGAGCAACAGGATCTGTTACAGTGTTGCAGTTTTTCTTCTCTGGGAAAAATGGCACAAAGGAGGATGTGGCCAGTTCTACCAAGAGTCAGGAAAAGTGAAAAGAGGAGCTGACATCTAAGCTGAGTCCCAAAAAATGGGCAGGGGTTTGTCCCTCAGACGTTGCCAGGAAAAGCATTCCTGGCAGAGGGAACAGTACAAGTGAAATAAAGGGGGTGGAGGTAGGGCATGTGAAATAAAGAAGGGTGCAGTGACCCACACCTTTAGTCCCAGTTAATCAGGTGGCTGAGGCAGGAGAAGTACAGGTTGGAGGCCAGCCTGGGCAACTTAGCAAGACCCTGTCTCAAAATAAAAAATAAAATGGGCTGGGGTGTCACTCAGTGGTAGAGCACCTCTGGGCTCAATCCCTAGTACAGCAAACAAAAGAGAACACAAAAGAAAGGAGTTTGAAATAGTCTTGACGCATCAAGGGATTAAAATTCAATACAGGGGCTGGGGTGGTGGCTCAGTGGTAGAGCGCTTGTTTTGCATGCGTGAGTCACTGGGTTCGATCCTCAGCACCACATAAAAATAAATAAATAAAGATATTGCATCCATCTACAACTAAAAAAATATTTAAAAAAAAAAATTCAATACAGAAGCCGGAACAGTGGTGCATGTCTGTAATCCCAGCACTCTGGGAGGCTGAGACAGGAGAATCGCGAGTTCAAAGCCAGCCTCAGCAATGGTGAGGTGCTAAGCAACTCAGTGAGACCCTGTCTCTACATAAAACACAAAATAGGGCTGGGGATGTGGCTCAGTGGTCGAGTGCCCCTGAGTTCAATCCCTGGTACCAAAAAAAAAAAAAAAAAATTCAATACAGAGGTGTTAGATGGCAGGACTAGGTTCTTGAACTTAATCTTATAAGGCAGTGGGAGCCATTGAAGGATTCTGAGCTGGGGAAGGCTTAACCAAGCTTGCATTGGAGAATGATTACTGACTAGCAATGCCCTAGACAGAGCCAGACCAGACAGATGAAATCAGAGACAATTTGGGTGATAGACAATCAAGAGCTCCAAGGGAGGGCTGGGGGTATACCTCAGTGGTAGAGTGCACTGAACATGAGAGAGGCCCTGTGTTCAAGCCCCAACAGTGGAAGAAAAAAAAAAAATGAAAGAGAAAGAAAAACAGCCATATACAATATGGTATACCTGTAATCTCAGCAACTCAGGAGGCTGAGGCAGGAGGTTCATAAGCTGGAGGCCAGCCTCAGCAATTTAGTGAGACCCTGTCTCAAAATAGAAAATAAAAAGGGCTGGAGATGTAGTTCAGTGGTAGTGTGCCCCTGGGTTCCATCCCTAGTACTGGAGAAAAAAAAAAATCTCAAGGGAAGCAGCCATTATGCGTTGTAACTGGAATTACTGAGTGGGGGGTGGGGGATGCTTTGTTTATTTGCTTGTTTTCCTACTCCTCAAAGTCTTTTCACAGGGATTAACTGCGTTGATCTTGGAACCACTGAGCGATCAGAGAAGCAACTGGCAGGTGGAGAGCTGAGCTGCAGAGAGCTGAAGAGACAAGCCCCTGGCCCCACAGGGTTTGTTTGGTATTTCTTAACAAAGTACAAAATTAGAACCTAGGCATCTTTTAGGGAAAATAAACCCCCCCTATACAGGTTAATCTATACTCATTAAAGACAATTTGGAGGGGTCAGGGATCTTGTTCCTAGCATGTGCAAGTCCCGGGGCATCCAAAAAAAGATCCCTAGTACCAAAAAAAGAAAAAAAAGACACTTTGGAAAACATTAAAAAAAAAAAAAAAATAGAGCCAGGCGCAGTGGCGCAAGCCTGTAATCCCAGCCCTTAGGGAGGCTGAGACAAGATAATCGCGAGTTCAAAGCCAGCCTCAGCAATGGTGAGGTGCTAAGCAACTCAGTGAGACCCTGTCTCTACATAAAACACTGGGGATGTGGCTCAGTGGTTGAGTGCCCCTGAGTTTAATCTCCAGTACCAAAAAAAAAAAAAAGGAAAAAGTTTTTAGTTTCTCACAGCCTTACAAACAAAGAACTACTGGTAATACTTAGTTGTTTTTTTTTTTAATATTTATTTTTTAGTTGTAGGTGGACACAATATCTTTATTTTATTTTTATGTGGTGCTGAGGATCAAACCCAGTGCCTCCCGCGTGCTAGGCGAGCACGCTACCACTGCGCCATAACCCCAGCCCCAGTAACACTTAGTTTTTTTTTTTTAAGTTTTTTTTTTAAGTTTTTTAGTTGTAGTTGGACACAATATCTTTATTTATTTATTTTCATGTGGTGCTGAGGATCAAACCCAGTGCCTCACGCATGCAAGGCAAGCGCTTTACCACTGAGCCACAATCCCAGCCCCAATACTTAGTTTTAAAAAATATTTTTTTAGTTGTCAATGGACCTTTATTTTATTCGTTTATATGTGGTGTCGAGAATTGAACCCAGTGCCTTACACATGCTACACAAGGGATCTACTACTGAGCCACAATCCCAGCCCCTGGTAATATTTCAATATAGCTTTTTTCCAAAAAATATTTATAGTCTACACTCCTTTAATTTTCATTTTGTATTATAATATAAATGCCTTATCATTAATCATCAATTTTTAATATAATTATTTTAATAGTTTCACAAAATTCCACCAACTGAATACATTCAACCATTTGCAAATCAGTAGACATTTGGATTGCTTCCTTTTTTAGTTTATTTTTTCAATATAATATAATCAAATGATCATTGTAGCTGGGCACCGTGGCACACACCTGTAATCCTAGCAATTGGAGAGGCTAAGGCAGGAGGATAGCAAGTTTGAAGCCAGTGTCAGCAACTCAGTGAGGCACTAAGTAACTCAGTAAGACCCTGTCTCAAAATGAAACACAGATGGAGATGTAGCTCAGTGGTAAAGCATCCTGGGTTCTATCCCCGGCACCAAAAAAACAAACGAAAAACATTGTGATGAACATTTTTGCACACATGGCTTTTCTTAATTTCTGGGAGTAGAATAAGTAGGTCAAAGGGGAAAATTATTCTAGAGCTCATGATACAATATTACATTTAAAAAAATTTATACTCACATTTGCTGGACCTTTCAATTAGCACTGTTGCTATTAACACTTTTCTGTACCCCATTTTAATAAAAATACAGAGCAAAATCCTTAAAAAAGGGAAGGTGTTAAGCTAGGGGGGGCAGCTCAGCGGTAAAGCACATTCCTAGCATACGATCACCTGGACTCAATCCCCAGCCCCACATAATAAAGAGGGGGAAAAAAAGAGTTTATATCAAAATAATTCTTCAACTAATAGGCATCTCCGGCCTCTTTTATCTGTTATTTCTCTTTTGAACAGCAGATGGCAGGCTAATCCCACAACAGGTGGTCATGACTTAATTTAATTGCAATGAGAAGAAAATTGCTTCTTTTCCCACATGTATTTTTTCCCTAAGATAAACAGCACGTAGGGCATCTGCCTTTTTATTGGAAGTCAGATATGTAAGAAGGTAGCTTTCAGCAAGGAATATCTGGGTAGCCAACAGATCCTGAGTCTCAGGTTACTACACCCTATGCCAAACCAAGTTCCTCAGAAGGAAGCAAATGGAGGTTGAAAGCCAATTGTTAAAACTCCACATATTCTAGATTTCTCCAGTTAATAATCATAAAAAAGTTTATAGCCAGAAAGTCACAGAGGCCCTTCTGTTGTAATTGTTAGTGTTTAGAGTCAGTGGGAACACCCTTCTCACCCAGGGGATTTAAAAAGCCAATCCCACCCCCTCCCACCATCCTCCACCCAGCGCTCTTTCCCATCCCTTCCCCAAATTGCAGGGGTAATTGACTCTTAGATGAGTTTGACTTTCTCTCCTGATTTTGTAACAGAAGTTCTTTTGGTGAGGTTCTTTGTTTGAAAATGCACAATAAAAATGGCTTTAGAATGACTTCAGAGGACTCTTTCTTTTCCTGGTGCCAATAACAGATTCCAAAGCAGCTATTATCCGAGGTGGGTGATAGGATCCCTTGAGACTGTTTAAGTATCGGTTTTCAAAGTGCTTAGGAGCCTGAAATGTCTTGTATGGTATATTTGCAGGTGCATAATTGGCCAAGTGCTCCAGGGGTTATAAAGACTGCCTTCCTGTAGTCGGAATAGACAGATTGAGCCTCTTGCTGAAATTGAAGGCTGCAATGTCGATAACAAATCTGATTCTAACTCTCCCGTGTCACTTCAGCCCAAAGGTTCCTTTGTTTCCCAGGAGAAAGAGGTTGGAGGTAAGTGAATGGCCCTTAACCAGAGCCATGTAGAAAACATTGCTAAGGAAGACTTTTGTCCTGAGAGTGGAGGTTTACGGCTGTTGCGTGTGAAGCAAATTTGCTTTGTCCACAGCTAACCTGCCTCAATGCAAGGATTGCTGAGGTGACCGGGGCTGTGGCGCAGCAAACTGCTTTAAAAGCAGCTTCAGTGGGAAACTTTGAACACACAATGGCTTTATTTTTGTTAGACATAGTTCTCCAACCTCTTTTTTTATTGCACAAACCAAAATAAGTCTGGATAAACTTAAAAGGCTGCCTTGATGTCAGTAGGAAAATAGATATTGTCTCCCTCGAACACATTTGAATGGTACTACATAATCCCAAGCTACATCCAGATAAGAATAAACCCCCGCCTGTAGAAAGTTTTCCTGGAACAGAATATCACCAAGAGTATTTGCTGTGGGCTCCATGGTTCCAGCCTGTCTTACTAAAACTTCTAAAGAAATAGTTTGCCTAATTCCACTCTTCCGTGTATAGTTGATTTTTTTATGTGTGTGTACTTAATGGTGTTAGCACTCCTTTTATTCTTCAAGACCCCTGAAATCTGATGGCACCGGTGCAGTAGGCTTTCATGGCACCAAATGTAATATGGTGCTTAGTGGAGATGGGGCCGGGAGAGAGGAAAAGGGCCCTTGCTTTCTCCCAAGTTACTTGACGTGGGAAACCAGTGAGCTCCTTTAGAGATTAAATGTGTCTTTCTTTTTCATTTTGCCATGCTGAGGTTTGAACCCAGGGCCTCCACATGCTAGGCAAGTGCTCTGCCAATAAGCAACAAGCCCAGCCCTTTTTTATTTTTTATTTTCAGACATAGTCTAAGTTGCCCAGGCTGGCCTCAAACATGTGATCCTCCTCTCAGCCTCCTGGATAGTTGGGATTACAGGTGTGGGCCATTAAATGTATCTTTAAAACATCAGAATCTTCAGGTATGGAGACTTGGGTTAAACTGCTTCCCTCGGTCAGTCCTGACATGGGGGATGTAGGTGTCACATTCAAATAAAAAAGGTGCCTCTCAACAGGGAAGATTTAATCAGTTCGCCTTCCCAGAACTGGTTGCCAGGTTTGAACATTCACTTGTCAGTGTTCCAGGCAGGAGACACTGCTAATTATGGGAGCAATTCCCATGGATACAGAGAACAATTGTCTGAACTGGGGAGACAAAGCCCTGATCTAGAGGGGGCTGAGAGGAAAAATGCCCCCAATATTCTTGGAGGAAATTCCAGAGTTGTCAAGGGATCTTCCTCCTCGGCAGGAATGTCCCCTCTACCTGGCATTTGAAGATCTGGAAACACCCTTTCCTCCATCTTCTTAACTCAGATGTTAAGAATGCCTTTTATTGAGAAATAGAGTGTAACACATAATTTATTTAAAAAAATTTTTTAGTTGTAGATGGACACAATACCTTTATTTATTTATTTTATGTGGTGCTGAGGATCGAACTCAGTGCCTCACACATGCGAGGCAAGCACTCTACCACTGAGCTACAACCCCAGCCCAAGTAATTTCTTTTTTTTCAGACATTATCTCATAAGTTTATATGGAGAAAACCTAGAATGAGGGTTTTACCAAGACTAAGTCTCTTGGGCTTGGCCATGGGGGACAGCTGAAATGGCCAACCATTTGGAACCTGTTGCCTCGTCCCTGGAAAGACACCACAAGATTCTCTCAGCTGTGGTGAAGCTTACCTTTCTGGTGGCACCAAATCTAGACTTGAAAGCTTCTCCATCATCAGTTCGAATTTATATTCTACCTCTCTTCCTTCTCCATTATGCAGGGCGCCTGCTCCCTATCCTTCCCTTCTCCTCCCGCTGTCAGTTTGACTCATTCGTGTTTAATAAGAATTTACTAGAGCTTGATTTAGTTGAATGATGTTTCCCTGTATAGAATTCCAGCCACAGACAGGATATCAACCCTCACTCCCATTTCCCAGAATAAAAACTCTAAAAAAACCAAAGGTTAAAAAAAAAATCCAAGGTAAGCCAAAAAAAGTGCCTTTGAAAAGAGCAAGGGATCCTCACTAGCTTTGCTAGTGAACCTGAGAAGGAAAAGATAGCAAGACCAAGCTCCCGACAGTACCAGGTTATGTAGCTGGTGGCCCACCAAGAATCAGCAAAGCAACCGGGCATGGTGGCACATGCCTGTAATCCCAGCAACTTGGGAGGCTGAGACAGGAGGCTCACAAGTTCAAAGCCAGCCTCAGCAACAGCAAGGTGCTGAGCAACTCAGTGAGACCCTGTCTCTAAATAAAATACAAAATAGGGCTGGGGATGTGGCTCAGTGGTTGAGTGTCCCTGAGTTCAATCCCTGGTAAAAATGAAGTAGATCTTAAGGCTTAGAAAATAAAGAACCAACTGGAAGGAATAAACATATTACTTATTATACCATTTCCTAATTTGCAAAGTGATTTCTCCATCCTCAGTGGAATAACATTGTCCTTCTGTTCATTGGGTCATTGAATAGGTAAGTACTTTCTTTAGTCACCTGCTATTCACTGAGCAACTGCTAGTGCCAGGCTGTAGTGTAGGAGCCGAACACAGTGCGCTAAGAACAGAAAATAAAGTTCCTATTCTCATGGGACTTACGGTCTAATGGGAAGCAGAAAAATAAAGAAATAAGGAAACAGTGTAGTCAGTGGTAATAAGGGTTATGGAGACTCATGAAACAGTGTTAAAGGAGATGAAGATTATGGTTTGGGCAGAGGTTTTAGTTTATAAAACGTGGTCAGAAAGGACTTGCTGAGGGGCTGGGGTTATGGCGCAGGGGTAGCGTGCTCGCCTTGCACGCATGAGGCACTGGGTTCGATCCTCAGCACCACATAAAAATAAAATAAAGATATTCTAAAAAAAAAAAAAGAAAGGACTTGCTGGTAAGGGGATTTTCAGCTGAGACATAAAAGAGAGGGAGCGAGTCACACAAATAGAAGGGGGAGGAGCGTTCCAGGAGAGGGGACAGCTAATGGAGAGGTTCTGAGGCAGGAGTTTCCTTGTGGAAGACAGTGAAGTCGAATGGAATGAGCCAGAGGAGAGACGTGGGATACAGTCAGGGGAGTGGGAGTGGAGGGGAAGCCTTTGTAAGGCCTTAAAAACCACCATAAGGGGGGCTGGGATTGTGGCGCAGTGGCAGCGAAAAACCACCATAAGGGGGGCTGGGATTGTGGCGCAGTGGCAGCGTGCTTGCCTAGCACGCGTGAGGCACTGGGTTCGATCCTCAGCACCACATAAAAATAAAACAAATAAAGATATTCTGTTCACCTACAACTAAAAAAATAAATAAATTAAAAAAAAAAAAAACACCATAAGGGTCTTTGATGTTTATTCTGAGAAGCTACTGGAGGATTTTATATGATTTGTTTTATTGTTTTATTATATAACTTGTTTTTTTTTTCTTAATTTGAGTCCCTGATACTGATTTTCTTTTTCATTACTCCTTTACTAATTAATCTGCATCAAACTTTTTTTTTTAAATTTTTTTAATTGCTGACGGATCTTTATTTTATTCATTTATTATTTATATGTGGTGCTGAGGATCGAACCCAGTGCCTCACGCATGCTAGGCAAGCGCTCTACCACTGAGCTATAGCCCCAGCCCCTGCATCAAACTTTAATGTGTTGATTTTTTTTTTAATTCTAAGATTTGTGTGTGTGTGTGAGAGAGAGAGAGAGAGATGCTGGGGATTACACCAAGGACCTCCTCATGTATGCTAGGCAAGTGCTCTATCACCGAGCTACATGCCCAGGCTACAACTTGTGTTTTAAAAGGATTATTCTAGCTGAGTGCAGTGGTGTACACCTATAATTCTAGCTATTAGGCAGGATGAGGCAGGAAGATCACCAGTTTGAGGCTAGCCCCAGCAATATAGCAAGATCTTGTCTCAAAAGAAAATAAAAAGGGCTGGGAATGTACATCAGTGGTAAAATGCTTGCATAGCATGTGGGAAGCCCTGGGTTCAATCTCTAAATTTTTTTTTTTTTTTTTTTTTTTTTGGTACTGGGGATTGAACTCAGGGTCATTCGACCACCGAGCCACATCTCCAGACCTATTTTGTATTTTATTTAGAGACAGGATCTCACTGAGTTGCTTAGTGCCTCACAAGTGACTGAGGCTGGCTTTGAACTTGCAATCTTCCTGTCTCAGCCTCCTGAGCCTCTGGGATTACAGGCATGAGCCACTGCACTCTGGCCCTAAAACTTTGGAAGCAGGAGTAGAGAATTGAATGGGATGTAAAAATGCTTAGAAGAATACCTGGCATAGAGATATTCAATAAATGTCAGTTGAAGCTGTGAGCAAATAATGCCTTTTGAAATATTATGGCTCTAGGGTCTTCTCAATTTTCTCATCATTAATTTATCATCCTGTCATGGCTTCCCACTGTATTTAGAATAAAGTATAAACTTGTTCGAAGTCCAAGAAGTCCCTGTATGAACTTGGCTTCACCTACCTCTCCAACTTACTAGCCACATTGACCTTCTGTCTGGCAGTTAATAGAACTTGATAACAGTCCATTATCAGAGCTACCACATACTCTTCTCTCTGCTTGGAATGGTCCTCACCCCAGAGGCTAGGGTCTTATCCTGCAAGAAATTATTTCCTCACAGTAGACTTTTTCTTCCTTCCTTCCTTTCATCCTTTCTTCTTCTCTCCCTCCCTCCTTTCTTCTTTCCTTCCTTCCATCCTTCCTTTCTTTTTCCGTACTAGGGATTGAAGCCAGGGACACTCTACCACTAAGCCACATTCTCGGAGCTTTTTAGTTTTTGAGACAGGGTCTCACTAAGTTGCTGAGGCAGGAGGATTGCAAATTCAAGACCAGCCTCAGTTGCTGGGATTACAAGTGTGTACTAATTTCACTTTTTGTATATTTTGCGTGGTTTTGTGTTATATTTCACTGCTGAGCGAAAACACTTATCTGTGTTGAATCTGAAAAGCCCTTGACTCTTCTTTTGTGTACACTATACCGGGCCTAATGCCTGTGTATAGTACTAACACTGATTTGTTCTATTTTTTTGTGCTCACTTCTCAAGGTTGTTCTTGTCTTTAAAGACAGATGTTGAAAGACTAGGGCCTACATCTCAGATCATTTAAGAATCCCTGTTCTTGGGCTGGGGGTGTAGCTCAGAGGTAGAGCATTTTCCCTAACCTGTGCAAGGCCCTAGGTTCAATTTCCAGTACAAGAAAGAAAGAAAGAGAGAAATAAATGAATGAGTCACTGTTCTTATCCATCCAAAGGACTTGTACAGGTGGAAGAAGAGGATGTGGAGAAAAAGGAACACTTTTACACTCTTGGTGGGATTGTAAATTAGTACAACCACTATGTAAATCAGTATGGGGTTCCTCAAAAGACTTGGCATGGACTGCCATATGACTCAGCTATACCACTCCTCCTGGCATCTATCCTAAAGAATTAAAGTCATGGGGCTGGGGTTGCAGCTCAGCGGTAGAGCGCTTGCCTCGCATGCGTGAGGCCCTGGGTTCAATCCTCAGCACCACATACACAGCAATAAAATAAAGACATTGTGTCCACCTACAACTAAAAATATATTTAAAAAAAAAAAAAAAAAAAAGAATTAAAGTCATTCTACTACAGTGATAAATGCATACCCATGTTTATAGCAGCATAATTCACAATAACCAAACGATGGAACCAGCCTCGGTATCCACAATGGATGAATGGATAAAGAAATGTGGTATTCAGCCATAAAGAAAAAATGAACTCATATCATTTGCAGGAAAATGGACAGAACTAGAGACCATCATGTTTAGCAAAGTAAGTCAAACTCTGAAGGTTCTCGTATATTTTCTCTCTTATGCGGAAGCTATAGAGGAAAAAGGGATAGAAAGATGGGGGCAGATCTCATGGAAATCTAAGGGAGATCAGCAGAGGAAAGGGACCAAGGGGTGGGAAGTAGGAAGGGAGAGGGAAGTGCTGGGGAGTGATACTGGTCAAATTATATTGTTATATTGTGTGCACATATATGTAACAACAAATCCCATCATTGTGTACAACCATAATGCACCAATCAAAAAATGTGAGAAAAAAAGAAAAGGGGAGGGCATTTCAAGAAGGTATGCAGCTTTTTTTTTTTTTTTTTTAGTACCAGTGATTGAACTTAGGGGTACTCGACCACTGAGCCACATCCCCAGCCCTATTTTGTGTTTTGTGTAGAGACAGGGTCTCACTGAGTTGCTTAGCACCTCGCTGTTGCTGAGGCTGGCTTTGAACTCGCGATCCTCCTGTCTCAGCCTCCCAAAGTGCTGGGTGTGTGTGTGCCACCACACCTGGCTTATCAAGTCTTTTTCAGTCACTATTCTAATAACTTTAGGAGATGTGCTTCATTTATTTCCAGCAACAGCTCTGTCCTAGATGTGGAAAGTTAAGTCCAAGAGTTTAAATCTCCTACCTACAGATACATAGTACAATGGTCAACTTGACTGAGCTAAGGGATGGCCAGATAGCTGGTAAACATTACTTTATAGATACAAATAGCTTTTGGTGGTTGCAGTAAGGCTGGCAAAGACCAGGCTGGCTGGCTAGATACGGTCTAATGAATTGGAAATGTCCCCTTTTCCTATATTTTCTTAAAGGATTTGTGTGAGATTGGTCTTATTTGATTCCTTAAATGTTTGATAGAATTTACTAGTGAAACTAGGTGGGCCTAGAGTTTCTTTTAGGAAGTTTTAAATCAAATTCAATTTCTATAATAGATATAGGGCAATTCAGATTTTCTATTTCATCTTACGTCAGTTTTAATAAGTTGTATTAGATAAGGAAGGTCTTAAATGCTAGATTGAATCAATCAATCTTCCTTCCTTCCTTAGTTCATTCGTTCCTTTCTTCCTTCCTTCCTTCCTTCCTTCCTTCCTTCCTTCCTTCCTTCCTTCCTTCCTTCCTTCCTTCCTTTCTTTTCTTTCTTTCCTAGGGATTGAACCCTGGGATTTTTTATCACTGAGCTACGTCCCCAACCCATTTTTTAATTTCAAAACAAGCATCTCACTGAGTTATTCTGAGGGCTTTGATAGGTTGTTGAGGCTGGTCTTAAACTTGGAATCCTCTTGCTGCAGACTCCCAAGGTGCTGGACATTAGCTAGGCATGGGGGCCCACACCTGTAATCCCAGCATCTCACTGAGACAGGAGGATCACAGGTTCGAAGCCAGCCTCAGCAATTTAGCAAGCTTGTAAGCAACCTAGTGAGACCCTGTCTCAAAATAAAATATAAAAAAGGGCTGGGGATGTGGCTCCGTGGTTAAATGCCCCTGGGTTCAATTCCAAGTACCAAAAAAAAAAAGTTGCTGGAATTACAGGCATGCACTACTGTGCCCAGATTTTTTTTTCTTTTTTAAAAATAGACTTTATTTTTTAGACTAGTAGTACTGAAAGTTCCTGTATACCCCACATCCGGTTTCTCCTATTGTTAGCATTTTACATTAGTATGATACATTTAACATAATTAGTGAACCAATATTGATATATTATTGTTGTTGTCTGTCTTTTTTGTTGTTGTTTCTGTTTTGTTGTGGTACCGGGGATTAAACTCAGGGGCACTCAACCACTGAGCCACATCCTCAGCCCTATTTTTTGTGTTTTATGTAGAGACAGGATCTCACTGAGTTGCTTAGTGCCTGCTGTTGCTGAGACTGGCTTTGAACTTGTGATTCTCCTGCCTCAGCCTCCCAAAGTGCTAGGATTACAGGCATGCGCCACCACGCCCAGCCCTATTGTTGTTATTTGTGTTGGTGATTGAACCCAAGGGCACTTACCACTGAGCTACATGCTCAGCCCTATTTATTTGTTTATTTATTTACACCAGGATGAAACCCAAGGGCATTTAAACACTGAGCCACATCCCCAGACCTTTTTCATATTTATATTTACAGAGAAGTTCTCCTGAGTTGCTTAGGGTCTTGCTAAATTGCTGAGGCTGGCTTTGAACTTGTGATTCTCCTGCCACAGCCTCCCTAGTCTCTAGGATTACAGGCGTGAGACACCACAGGGCAGACAGCCCTTTTCATTTTATATTTTAAGAGACAAGATCTTGCTGAATTGCTTAGGTATTGCTAAATTGCTGAGGCTGGCCTGGAATATGGAATCCTCCTACCTCAGCCTCCGGAGTCACTGGATTATAGACAGGAGCAACCACACTCAGCTGATATCTATATTTTTTTCTCCTTAGACTTTGATATATTGTTATTAGTTAAAATTTGTGGTTTCTTTGACTTATTTAGTATTTACCTAATGTCCTTTGTTCTAATTTAGGATCTCAAAACCGGCTCAAGGTGGAGTGTTGCATGAGTGAGGCCCCAGGTTGGATCCCTAGCAACACAAGAAAAAAAAAAAGTTATTTCTGAGAATCTATTTTCAGATCTCATCCAGGATACTATCAACACATTTAGTTGTCATGTCTTCTCAGGATCCTCCTGGCTGTGGCATTTTCTCAGACTTCCCTTGGTTTTGATGACCTTGACACTTCTAAGGAGTACTGGTTTTGTTTTGTATGATGTTCTTCTATTTGAATTTGACAAATGTTTTCCTCCCGATAAGACTGGGGTTTTGGGTAGTGGGAGGAATACCACAGAGGTAAAGTGCCATTTTGATCTCATGATATCAAGGGTGCACACTATCATCCTGATTTACCACTGCTGATATTTACCTTACCTTACTCATTTAGCTCAAGTAATGTTTGTGTGTCAGTTTTCTCTATTATGAAATTTCTTCAACCTCCTGTCCCTTTCCATCTCTTTGGAAGAAAACTACTATATACGGGCCTGGTCTTAGGGCTGGGGAGAAATATCTCCCCCTCCTTGAAGGCAGAGTAGCTACTAAATGATTTGCAATTCTTCTGCCCAGAAGCAAATCTTATTATTTTGAAATGAACTATACTTTGGAGCCATTAATGATTCATCTGGAGCATGTACAGTAAAAGTATGGGAAAGAGGTCAGGGAAAAGGGAGAAACAGGTGGGAGACCCAGATTGTAGACTCTTAGAGAAATGTGAGGAATATAGGGGGGAAAGAATCAAATTCAAGAAACATAACCACTTCTTTATATCTCTTGCCTGAATTAGGGAATTGATAAATTTTAGCACTTAATGGAACATTGAACTGCTTCTCAGCATCCACTCCGCCCAAGGTGGAAAGCATTCCTTGTACCAGAGCCCAGTGCAGAAAGGGATAGTATTTCTGCTGTGATTTAGACTTCCAGCCTTTAAGACCTATGCCTAGGAACTGGTGCCAGCTGTCTGTACTTTTGGTTTTAAGTTGAAGTTCACAACCAGCTTTCCCCATACACTGTTGATATTTCTCTTTTTTATATGGTAGATGTGGTTTCACAGGGCATCTAGAGGTTGCTTTCTGTAAGTAAATACTGTGATGTAGCTGTTTTCCTAATTTGGGAACTGAAAAGGCAACTCTGATAGAAAGAAGAACCGGGATTTGGAGTCAAAAGATCTGAGTTTTAATGTTTGGCTCAACTACTTTTCAGCTGTGTGACTTTAGGCAAGACAATCTCTCTGAGATTTAGCATCCTTGTATGTAAATTGAGCATAAATAGCAGGCTTGCATATTTCACAATGTTGTACTGAGAACCAAATGAGAGAAACTTTTTAATTTCTTAAAAACAAATAGCGCATTTAAAATTCAATGTCTAATTATTCCTGTGACTGTTTTTAAAGCAATTAATTAGCATAAATGAGAATCTTTCCTTGAAAATTGCAATGAATTTTGATGGTTTGTTTTTGGGTAGACTTTCATGCTTCTACGTGAGTATGGCAGTACTATTTAGCTTTCAGAAAAATAAAATATACTTTTTAATTTTTTCTTCCCAGTGCTGAGAGTTGAATCCAGGACCTCACACATGCTAAACAGCTAAGTAAGCACTTTACCACTGTACTACCCTGCTGTCCAAGATTTATTTATTTATCAGTATTTATTTATTTATTTCGGTACTGGGGATTGAACCTAGGGGCGCTCTATCCCTGAGCTACATTCCCAGTACTTTTCATTTTTTATTTTGAGACAGGGTCTCTCTAAATTGCCTAAACTGATTTTCTAGGATCATCTTGCCTTAGCTGGGATTACAGTTGTGTGCTGCCATGCCCAACGGGGGCTTATTTGTTTATTTATTTTGTGGTACCACAGCCTTGTGTATGCTTGGCAAGCACTCTACCACTGAGCTATAGCTCCAGCCCTCAAAATTTATTTATTTATTTTTGGAACCAGAGATTGGACTCAGGGGCACTTGACCACTGAGACACCTGGCCCTTTTTATATTTTATTTAGAGACAGAGTCTCACTGAGTTGCTAAGGCTGGCTTTAAACTCTCAATCCTTCTGCCTCAGTCTCCCGAGCTGCTGGGATTACAGGCATGCGCCACCATGCTCAGGAAGATTTGTTCTTTCTTTCTTTTTTTTTTTTTTTTTTTGGTACTAGAGATTGAACCCAGGGGACCTCGACCACTGAGCCACATCCCCAGCCCTATTTTGTGTTTTATGTAGAGACAGGGTCTCACTGAGTTGCTTAGTGCCTCACCTTTGCTGAGGCTGGCTTTGAACTTGCGATTCTCCTGTCTCAGCCTCCCTAAATGCTGCCATTACAGGCTTGCGCCACCGCACCTGGCTGGAAGATTTGTCCTTGATGTGAAATTTTCAACTAAGACTTAGAAGATGTATAGTTTCAAGGACTGAGTAACTAACTGTCAAAGAGAAATTACTGTGCATTTTGCAACAATTCTACAGTTAGGTTAGAATCTACAAATCCTAGATCTTAATTTATAATCTGAGAGTTAATCGGGAATTCCTTTTCCCCAGGTATGTATATGGCATGCTTGTTACCTCACCTCCTTCAGAAATTTATTCCAGAGTCACTTTCTCAGTAGCCTTTTCTGTCCATTCAGTTTAAAATTGAAACTTTCCCTTCAAACTCTTCATTTCTATTCTTTGATTTTTCCTCCACATACTTATCATTTAACATACTGTGTAATTATTTTGTGTGTGTTATTATTTATTTATTTTAATTATTATTATTTTTTTCAGTTCTGGGGATTGAACCCAAGATGTATCTTGCCCCTTTACTGCCCCCTTTAATCTCCCTGTAACTTCCATGAATTTCCTTTGTTCATTTATGTATCTCTAGCACACAGGACAGTACTTTAGACATAGTAGACATTTGCTTACTATTTGTTGAATGAATTAAAAAACACTCATGGATTTTCTCTTTGAATTTAATAGTACAAGAATATGGAAAATCCACAATATGGCATTTCAGCAAAACAGTGATGGGACTCTGACCCAGGTGTTTCTTGTAACAAACACTTGTAACAGACCATCGTATCTCATTTAAACTAAAAGGGTCCCATTTTTTCAGCTCTGAAAAGAGAGGTACTTCTTGGTCACTGTTTATTGGGAGTGGAAGAGTACAGGAAGATGCAGAGCAGTGTCCAGAAAGTCATCTAAGATCTTGGGTTCTGGGCAGTCTGCCTATCAAGTGAGGTTGGGTCATTAAGGTAATCCTCTCCTCTTACTTTCAGAGGATTCCCTCTGAAATACAAGTACCTCAGGAAGGAATCACAGCCTCATCCTTCATCATTTAACACTTGAGCTGGACTTAGGATATGGTGTGAGAAGTGCACAGGACTCATTTTACTAATTTTGTGCCTGGGGCAGGATCTTATCAGCTTTTTCATATGCCAAAGTCCCCTTCCTAAATATCACTTTACAAACTCTATAGGCTGCAACTGATGGAAGAGGATGGGAAACCATTCTGTTTTAACCAGTTATAATTCTATCAACCTGATCTCCTCTGCAATCGTAACTTCCAAGAGATCATAAGGCTGAGAGGAGATTCTGCTTCCAAATATACCAAACTGGTGCCACAGAGGGTCAACCAAATTATCTGCCTACCAAGTTTTGCTCTAAGGTATAGATTTGATTGTGGAGTGCCCATCCATGATGTCACCATGTGATATAAGTAAGCTGCTGCTTCTTTTTTTGGGGGGTTGGAGGGTTCTAGGGATGGAACCCACAGCCTCATCATGCTAAGCATGAATCCTACGACTGTGCTACACACCCAGCCCTTGTGACATAAACGAGTTTGTATGCATATATAAACTCCTATGCCATGTCCATGAGCAGTGACTTCCCTAGCACCTATCAGAGGACTAGCTGTTCTTGGAGTATATGCAGATACGTGGGCCCTACTTTTTCTTCTTCTTCTTCTTTTTGTTTTTGTTTTGTTTTTAAGTGTTACAGAGATTGAACCCAGGAGTGCTTTACCACAGAGTTCTACCCCCAGCCCCTTTAATTTTTTTTTTATTTTGAGATGGGATCTGTCTAAACTGCCAAGACTGGCCTAAATTTTTTTTTTTTTTTTTTTTGGTACTGAAGATTGAACTCAGGGGCACTCGACCACTGAGCCACATCCCCAGGCCTATTTTGTGTTTTATGTAGAAACAGGGTCTCACTGAGTTGCTTAGCGCCTCGCTATTCCTGAGGCTGGCTTTGAACTCGCGATTCTCCTGTCTCAGCCTCCCAAAGTGCTGGGATTACAGGCATGCAGCACTGCGCCCCACTGTATGCCTTTATTTTATTTGTTTATTTTTATGTGGTGCCGAGGATCGAACCCAGTGCCTCACACATGCTAGGCAAGCGCTCTGCCACTGAGCCCCAGTCCCAGCCCTAGCCTGATAATCTGTTTTTTTTAACAAGCACTTGGTGATTATCATAAATGCCAGATTGGGGAACCCCTGTAAGTGATTCCAAGGAAGTATATGATGTGGACCCTGAGTTTATGTCCTTCAGAGTTTATTTGGAAAATTATAAATAAACCAAGCATGATTTTCATCAAAATGGTCAACAATATGGTACACTGTATAAATGCTACCCATTTGGGCTGGGGTTGTGGCTCAGTGGTAGAGTGCTTGCCTAGCATGTGTGAGGCACTGGGTTCGATCCTCGGCACCACATAAAAATAAATAAGTAAAGGCATTCTGTCCAACTACAAAAAAATTAAAAAATAAAATTAAATAAATGCTACCCATTTGAAGAAATAAAACTTTGGTGGGCCTTTAGGTTTAGGTGGAATTTGCGTAAACGAGAGAGAAACATGTAGAGGAAATTAAATAGGAAAATGAACAAAGGTTTAGACACAGGATCATAATGACATGTTCTCAGAACATTGAGCCTGACCAAATTAGAAGATACACTCTGATGAGGAGTTAGAAATAGGGACTGATGGCCAGACATGGTGGCACATGCCTGAAATCCCAGTTACTCAGAAAGCTGAGGCAGGAGGATCACAAGTTCGAGGCCAGCCTTGGCAACTTAGTGAGATCCTGTCTCAAGATTTTAAAAAGCAGTAAAAGTGGTGGAATATGATGGTCATCATAGCCCTAACTTTATGTATGACTGCATGTATGTTGTGATTCTATATCACTTACAACCAGAGAAATAAAATGTTATCCTCTAAAAAAAATAATAATAATAGAATTTTAAAATTTGGGGAAAAAAAGATTTAAAAAAGACTGAGGGTGTAGCTTCCTGGCAGAGCACCCTGGTTTCAATCCCCAGTACTACAAAGAAGGAAGGAAGAAAGGAAAGAAAAGAGGAAGGGAGGGAGGAAATAAATCACCATTTGGTAAGCATCAAAACAGTAACTAAGGGGCTGGGGTTATGGCTCAGTGGTAGCACGTTTGCCTAGCGCGTGCAAGGCACTGGGTTCGATCCTCAGCACCACATACCAACAAATAAATAAAATAAAGGTATTTAAAAAAAAAAAAAACAGTAACTAAGGGGCTGGGAGTGTAGCTTGGTGGTAGAGACCCTCTAGGTTCAATCCCCAGTACTTAGGGGAAAACAAAACAAAACAAAACAATATTGATGAGTAGGATTGACAGATTACATAAGGTCTTAGAAGAAGTTGGGTAGAAGAGTTTATCTGCCTGAGGTGGAAAAGTAGGAAGTAAAATCAAACCATTAATGAAACAAACGACACTGAGTGGCAGAAAGGGCCACAAAAGAACTCACCTCCTCCTCCTCATACAGCAGACTCTCCAGCCAGGAAAAGCCATCAGAGGGACTTGTAGGACACCTGTGTCTAGCTTTTCTTCCAACTCCAATGCAAATCTCTTCAATTTCATATAAATTCCCTTTGCCTCTTCCTATTGAAATCAGCTGAAAGCTGCTTCGCAATTTAGAGCAACGCTTACTTCCAACAATAGAAACCCATCTGGGTCTGTCTATACCCTAAGGTAGTTTTCTAAGTCCTGAACACATATTGGTTTAGGAAGCAGTTTGTCTACACTGAGTATTTTGTGAATGTGTTGCTCTCAATTCTTCTAGTAAATTGTGACCCTATAGTGTGAACTGTGACTCTATAAAAAGCCACCCCCGATCATTCTGCCTTCAAATGGGTAGCATTTATGAAATGTCTCAAATTTTTTACCACCCTGATGAAAATCATGCTTGGTCATTTTATATCTCAACTGTAACTTTAGGAATAAATCATAAAGGACCAAAACTGAGGATCCACCATCCACGGTCCAACCCAGGGATGCTCTACCACTGAGCGACATCCCCAGCCCTTTTTATTTTTTGATAGACTCTTGCTAAATTGCCTAGGCTGGCCTTTAACTTGCAATCCTCCTCCTGCTTTAGCCTTTGAGACACTGGGATTACAAATATGCATCAACACACCAAGTCAGAAAACCATTTTGAGAACAGAAGAAAATGAGGGTATGGTATGTACTTAACCAGGCAATTTTTTTCACCTTCTTTTCTGTTTCTTTGTTCAGTACTGAACAAGAAGTTTCAGAAGCCAATGCTTTAGCCAGAAAGCCAAGCTCCTAGCTGGGGGCAGTGGTGTATCCCTATAATCCCAGTGACTCAGGAATCTGAGGCAGGAGGATCACAAGTTCAAGTCCAGGCTGAGCGACTTGGTAAGACCCTGTCTCAAAATAAAAAATAAAAAGGGCTGGGGATGGGGATGTAGCTCGGTGGTAAAGTGCCCCTGGGTTCGATCCCCAGCACCAAAGAAAAAGAAAAAGAAAGTTATGCTCCTGGGTGATTAAGGATTTTCTGGTTTCAAATTAAACAGAAAACTGAATTAGCAAATTAATTGTTGGATATATTTTCCTGAGCCCTTCATCAGCTGCTGCAAAACCAGCAGCCAATGAAAGATGACTTTTGGCTGCCCTGGAGAGGGGGCAGGGTTCAGAATCAGGTTCTGCTAGCTACCAAGTGTCAGACATGTTAATTTTAAATTACTTTTGTTCAGCCTGGTGTCAAAATGATTAAAGCATGAAGAGAAAAACAGAACCAAAGGAGAGAGAAGAGAAATCATTTACCTTGCATTTGGAGCAAGGACACTTGCAATTCCATTCCAGCTGGCTTGCTCGGATAAGTTGTAGAAGTTATAAGTTTAGATCCTTCAGTACCTACCTCACATGGGAGGGTTGTATGGTGGTGGTCATGGCTGTCCCTTTCGTATAATGTCACTATACATTATACAAAGATATAGATGGTAGATATAGATGGCAAAATCTATATCACAAACATTAATATGGCCATATTTTCTTGCCCCTTTCCCCTTGAAACTTTATTCTGTTAATACACAGGACTCTATATGTCAGGCACTATGCTAAGTGAACTTTACATTTAATATGTCACATAATCTTCATGATAGTTATTGTTGTTATTCCTGTTTACAGATGAGAAGATTGAGGCTGAGAGAAAGTCACTTGCTCTAGTCACTCAGCCAGCAGAGGGAGAGCTGGGATTCTAGTCCCAGGTTGGTCTGATGCAGAACTACACTGCTTCCTCTCAATTTCCCCTTGTGGGTTGGAGGAACCACGAATTTAAATAAATCTGATAGCTACAACAATTTCATTGTCCCTTTTAACAGTCATGTGTGGTTTTTATTTGCTTGAAGATGCTACTGAAGTCTTTTTTTTTTTTTGTACCAGGGATTGAATTCAGTAGTACTTGACCACTGAGCCACATCCCCAGCACTATATTGTGTTTTATGTAGAGACAGGGTCTCACTGAGTTGCTTAGCACCTTTGTCATTGCTGAGGCTGGCTTTGAACTTGCGATTCTCCTGTCTCAGCCTCCAAAGTGCTGGGATTACAGGTGTGCGCCACCACACTCCCCTTTATGTCATCCTATTCTCCATGAAGAGCAGTCTTGACAGAACTCATTTCCCAGGGTGAGCAGGTAACCAGCTAACTGGTAGGCTTGTCTTCATCTCCCAGTAGCCAGCTTCCCCAGTTGGTTTAATGGGCTTTATGGAATTTTTTCTCAAAATGAGCCATCTCTTCTGATTCTTGTATGCAAAATATAAGGCTGACCTCAGCTGCTATTGCTTTTTAACTGTCAACACAAAGCTACATTGCTAGGCTGGGGCTGGGACTCAGTGATAGAGCGCTTGCCTAGCATGTGCGAGGCACTGTGTTCAAACCATAGCACCACATAAAGATGAAATAAATAAAATAAAGGCATGCTGTCCATCTACAACTACAAAAAAAAAAAAAAAAAAAAAAAGCTACACTGCTTGAGTTCTTCACTCTGCCAGATTTTATTTTCCCCTCTCTTCCTATAGTCACCCATCATTTTACCATGTTATTGGCCTCTGGAATTACGGTGGGATGCTACAATCTGTGAGTGTGTGTGCGTGTGCGCACTAGGGGTCAAATCCAGGGCCTTGTACATGCTAGATGTCCTTTACCATTGAGCTACACCCCAGCCCCTACAATTCAAGTTTTAAAATCCTGGTGGTATAAAAATCACAACATAGCTCCCTAGATGCTGCTAAATGAATTTTAGGTATATAGGGAAATCCTAAGGATGCCAAGTGATACCAAAGTAACCATTCAAATAATATTGCTAATGTCAAAAGTGATCTAGAGACCACTCAGAACCATCTCAATTTTTTTTCCTGAATTGCAGTTCTTCAGCCCCAAATAAAATTCTTTTGCTTTCACACACACACACACACACACACACACACACACACAAACTATAAAAACAGGACTCAATAATTTCCTATTAATAAATTTACAAGGGGCTGGAGCTGTGATTCAGTGGTAGAGTACTTGCCTAGCATGTGTGAGGCACTGGGTTCGATTCTCAGCACCACATATAAATAAATGAAAAAATAAAGGTCCATCAACATCTAAAAAAAATTACAAATATTAAACTTCAGGGATTTGTTGTTGTTTTGTCAGTGCTTGGATGAAGTCCAAGGCCTTGTGCATGCTAGGGAACTACCACTGAGATAGATACACTCCAGTCCCCCCCCCCTTTTTTTTTTGAGACAGTGTCTTGTTAAGTTGCTGAGGCTGGCTTCTGAACTTGGGATCCTCCTTGCCTCAGCCTCCCAAGTGGCTGGGACTATAGGTATGTACCACGACGCCCAGCTGTGTCCAAGTGGACGACAGAATAAGGATGAAGGACACTTTAAATATCATATAGGCCAGTGACAATGTGTACTTTGAATATTAACAGTGACGTGGAGCTTATTATATTCTAAGGTATCCTATTTCATATTTACATGACTTCTTCATATTCTGAGCTAAAATATGTATCTCTTAAATTCCTAAATATCAGTTCTAGAAACTTGGAGCCTCCTAGGACAAATCTAATTTCTTTGTATTTAAAAAATTTTTGATACTGGGGATTGAACCCAGAGGTGCTTTACCATGGAGTTACATCCCCCAGGCCCTGCCCGCTACCCCCACTTTTTTTGACAAGTCTTGCTAAATTGCTGAGATTGACCTCAAATTTGCCCCCCCCCTTTGCCTCCTGAGTCCCTGAGATTTCAGGTGTGTACTGCCACACCCAGTTTCTAGATCCTTTTTTATACAATATTCCATCAGGACGACTCTCCGATCATTTGTGAATTCAAGTCTTCATAAACCCGAGTTTCAAGACCCCTCACCTCTTTGGTTGGTTGACCTCTTTATTGTATTCCTCTAAAGGAGAACATGTCACTTCTGTGTGTTTTAACAGGATAAAATCAAACTTTCTTTGTTCCAGATGCTGTATTTCTATTAATCCAGCCTAAAATTGTACTGGTTCAGCAGGGTCCATCTGAAGAATAAAACCAACCAGACTCCCTACCCCCTCTCCCTGCCATGTACTTGTACTAAGTTTATGCTCCTTTTCTGGTTCTGTCATAACATGCCACGTGATTCTCTTTTGCATGACCTTGATCCTCAGTTTTTGTAGTATGGTACTAATCTCTCCACATGCATATATGTTACATTTATTTTCTCTCAGCTTCTATCATCTCTTCTCTTCTCACTTTCTGCTCCTGGTTTCTACCTTGTCCAGCATCAGAGAATTCATCTGATTGCTAACCATCTTGCTTTTATAAAGTAGGCACGTTCTCAAACATTATTATCCAGTGAGATTGGATGTGTCTGTCCTGGTTAGTACTTATAACACATATGCTGACAGTCCAAGGCTGGCTTCCAAGAAAGTAATCTGATTTGGGAATGCTTTCCCTAAACAGATCTCAACCAATTTCACCTTACTGAAGTTCCTGGGGGAAAAACCTGACCCAGGATTTGGTCACATAGGTGATATCCTGAGTGCAAAGGGTGGTGAACTAATGGTAACTCTTCACTTTAAGGGACATTTAAACTGATAACCAGCTTGGGTAATGGGAAGCATCTGGAAATAGTCTGGG
The DNA here is from genome assembly GCA_004024805.1 of Geosciurus inauris. Taxonomy (NCBI): domain Eukaryota; kingdom Metazoa; phylum Chordata; class Mammalia; order Rodentia; family Sciuridae; genus Geosciurus; species Geosciurus inauris. The sequence goes on from PVHX01011715.1 coordinate 26,425, forward strand.
TTCAAATCCTAGCTTTGTTGCTTCCAGACTGAATGATCTCAGGTCAGTTACTAAATTCTCTTGTGTCAATTGCCTTATCTGTAACACAGTGGCAAAAACTGTACCCACTTCTTAGGCCTGTTATGAGGAGTTATGTAAAGGACAGAACAGTTTCTGACTCACATGTAGTAAAGAACACCTATTATTGTTATTCCTGCATGTTGTGAGATAATTTAAAGGTAGGATAGAAATGAGATTATTTCTCTCAGGCACTGGGTTTTCTGCTTGCATCTTTACAAGCCTTGATTCATTAAGCCTTACGATGGAGGTTTTGGCTTTATAAGGAAGCAGACATTCAGGAGGCGGCTCAGGAGTCACTTGTGAATGAATGCCCCTCAATCTGGGGCTGTTGAAGAGCCGGTTAGAATTGTTATTTAAGAAGGAGAGTAAAGGCTAGAAGAATTAGAATCTATCTGGAGATGAGATCCAGCATTTCCTCCTTTTCTCCCTATCAGAAAACAACAAATCTTCCAGACAAAAATGAGTAAATATGGCTCCTAGCAAATCTTACCAAAAGATTTAGGTAGTCTACATAGCCAAACTTTTATGTTTTTAAAATCTCTAGATTTCAAAAAATGAAAATATGACCTCCTGTCCTTCCCCACCCTATTGCTCCAAAACTCGCACTTTTTAATTCTTGGTCATATAACAGTTTAGTGTAGAATCCTACAAAGTGTCAAGGGTTCCACAGAAATTTGTTTGGTTCACTCTGGTTCGTATACTATGGTTCACACATAGACTACTCTAACATAGCAGAAATCAGTTTAGTTTGTGCCAAATCTCCTTAAAATACATTAAATAAATGCAAAGAGCCAGAACAAAGAAAGTGATTAAGCTGGTTTAACTGCATTCAAGCCCACTATGCTAAATCCCCTTAAGGGGCTCCTGTTAAACAACAAAATTTGGTTTCTCTGCCCAAATCTTTTTCTTCAAAGAAGAAAATTTCCTTGCAATTCTGATAAGTTTGTTTTCATCTTCATTTTTCGGGCCCTAGGGAAGCTGGGGGTGAAAATAACCTATTTGATTGGGTTGCTTTATAGAAAGAGATCGACTAGAGAATGGAAAGGAAGGCGGTGGTTTATACAGTTCGTTGGACTAACTGAGGCAGGGGAGGTGTGTGATTGTTCAGCCTCAGAACCAGGCCAGCTAGTGACACCCGGGACGGGGATTTTATCCAGCAGTGAATCAAATAAGGTTGTGAGGGAGATGATAAGGTGTAATTATAGCAGTGCTGTTAGTGCCTGTTTATGGGGTCTGGCAGCAATTTGGTTGAACACCCCTCATTTTGAGAAATTTGTAATTTGGCAGGAAGAATTCTTGTCTTAAAATTTGGCACAAACGCTCCCCGTTTAATATTGCAAAATCTGGGAAATGTTGAAATGTGGCTGCTATTCTAATTGAACTTTTTCAGGCTCTTTCGAATTGGTTTTCTTCCTGCTGGATTCAGAAACAAATGTCTCTCTTTTGAAAAAAGTTCACGAGGTTTTTAAACCACAAACTCAAGTAAGCGTACAAGCAAACGCACTGCTGTAATCAACTCTCATGACTTAAATCTTTGTGTACACAAGAGGGGGAGGAGGGGGGAGGGAGGTATCACTTGAAAACCCGAGTTCCTTCTGTTGGAAGTCCTTTTAAAAATTCCCCACCGTCAGTATTTTGTTTGATTTCCTTTGAGTCACAGCATTGCAACGTGGTGTTGCTCTCCGTTTTACCGAACCACTGCTTCCCCTGAGATTATTCCCCGTCGTTTTGAATTACAAGGGAGGTCACCAGGCTAGTGAAATGTGGCCAACTTCGACTGGCTGGGACCAAGTTGGCCCATCGGGCTTCTCTAAAAGTAACTGGAAGTTTTCTAATAGGACACAGGTCGGTTCGCTAGGTCCGGGCTCGGGTTCCCACGGCCCCAGCGGCTGCGGCGCCCTCGACGCGCCTCCCGGAGCCGGGCAGGGGCGCGGGGCGCAGCGGGCGGCAGGGGGCAGCAGTGGGAACCCGCTGTTCTGAGGCGGGGAGTGGGGCGGAAAGCCGCCCCCCCTCGGTTTCCGCGCCCCGCTCTTCCCTCCTCCCTCCCCTCCCCCGCCATCCCTCGCCTCCGCGGGGAGAAGGGCGGGGGCGCAGCCCTCCCCCGGGACAGGGGGCGTGCGCGTCCCCTCCACACCCCTCCCCCCGGCCCGGCTCTCCTGGCTCCCCGAGGCGGGAGTTTCCAGGAAGAGCTCCGAGCGCGGCCGCACCACCGGGCGCACGGAGACATCAAGTAGTCCCTCCGAGCGATCTTATTAGAGGGGAACTGCAGCTGCCAGGGCGGCCTAAGTCGGAACCCTGAAAAGATAGAGAGTGGCGGTCCGGCCAGTGGGAGCTCAGGGAAAGAGGTCCGAGAGCCGACTTTCCATTCCTGGAGAAGGATGTGTGGGGGAGGCGGAACGAGTTCCGGCGGAGGGCTCGGGCGCGCCCGGTGGAGTGAAGCGCCGCGCGGTCGAAGCGCTCACAGAGTTAAAGTGGGCGGGAAAACCCGGAGCGGACTCTCTCCGACACGCCCAGGACCTCCCGCCCCGATTTTCGTGGGGGAGGGGAACGAAGAGAGCAAAGGAGAGAAACGTGTTCCCTTCCCCGGTTCCGTAAACCCCCACTGAAGAAACAGGTGTCCGCCCTCCACCTCGAGAGGTTTGCTGCAGGCCTCTGAAGTCCCGACGGGGCGGGAAGAGACTCGCAACTCCTCCTGCTTTAACGTCCGCACCGTCGGTGCCCAGCGCGCGGTCAGGAACCTGGGCCTGCCGGCCGATGGAGCAGGGCGCGCGCATGCGTGCGGTGGGAGCGCGCTTCCCGCCCCTTTCCTGAGCGTGTTCGCTGCTCCCCTCCCCCCACGTTCCTGTGTCGCCACCTCAGAGCCTCCCCCGCACCCGGCTCTCTCTCTTCGGGGGAGGTGGCCCGGCTTGGCCCTCCACTGACTAACCCCTTCACCCCAGTTTCGCCCCGCCTCTCTGGAGCTTCGGTCCAAACTCCGCTGCTAGGTTCGGCTTTCACATTCCCGCCTCCGCCCTCAGTCTCCCCTCCCAACCCCAGAGCACTTCCTGCAAACTGCCCGGGTGTGCGCGCCGCGGCCGCCCTGCGCCGGCTGCTCGGCGCTGGGGGTCCGCGGGCTGGAAACCTGGTGTGCCTGCTCCCTCCGGGTAGCGGCGGCCGGCTCCATTTCACAGATGGGGCGATTAAGGTCCAGAGCCTCGACAGGCAGCCCCTAAAGACTCCTCGAGTTGTTCTCCAAATCGAGTCGGGGTAACGGATGCGGGAAGGATGAAGTCACGACTTTCTGCAGTTTACGCAACTTAGCGGGCGGTGAAGCTTCCTCTCGGGGCCCTCCGCCCTTCTGCACGTAGCACATCAGCCCCGTCGGCGAACGCAGTAGAAACGGGGACCCCTAATCTACTGTGTAGCGACCGGCAATTAGAG